>JAVDPK010001197.1:24709-52630 GCA_034780415.1 Cichlasoma orientale
GTGTGTGTGTGTGTGTGTGTGTGTGTGTGTGTGTGTGTGTGTGTGTGTGTGTGTGTGTGTGTGTGTGTGTGTATCTAAAGTAACAAAGACAGCAAAAGTAAAAAAGTTTAATGGATATTTTTGTGGTTACAAGTTATGGACTTCATCAAAACTTTTTCATCATAGTGAACAAAATAAAAATGTACGCTGGAAGAGACTGTGGTAATAAAACTACTACTGATAAGCTAAGCAGTTTTTTTCAGTCGACATCCGACTAGGAAATCTACCTTCCTCTGTCGGTGACCTTCTCTTCCTTCAGCCCCACCCTGTGTGAGCAAACCGTGTCTGCGTGGCGGTGCAGTGCGTCTGCCCCGTTTGCGCAGCACCAGGCAGATCTGGGCGTACACCAGCAGTGTTACAATGAAAGGAACGTAGAACGAGGCCACAGATGAGTACACGACAAAGGCCGGGTCTGCAAAGCTGCATGTGGTGCCTTCACGATTAGCTAAAGGACAGAAGAAAAAAAGGGAAACTTTCAGGGATAATTACAAGATTTATCTGTCTGTGTGATGAATGCAAAGTCAAAAGGCAGGAGATGTTAACTTAGGATTAGAGACATTATAAGGAGGAGAGGGATGACACTCAAGCAATCCTGAATAGGAACCTATGGCTCTGCTATGTTAGAGCCAATCAACAGTCAAAATGGGAAACAGATGAATCAGTTTTGTTGTTGCACAGATGCACAGTTGAGGATCACAACAGTTCCAACTATTTGGCAGTGGGCAAATCTGCTCTATCGTAGTAAAGATGCAGGCACATGTACAACTGGTCCTTTGAAAGCGCTGTTAACTGTTTCCACCTGTTGCCAGGCCTTTTCCTTGTAAGCTACAGTATGTGAACCCTCTCCTCAATTTACCTTTAAACTCATTCTTAATCTTATAACTTTTTGGAGCGCTTTAAGAACACTGTGTTAAAAATGTTAACTCATGAAGTAAAATGCTGTCTTCATTGGACTTTCGTCAAACATACATTTACAAGCCACCAATGATGCAACTTGATCCTTCACACGCAAACGCTGGCGCAGGAAGCGAATGAAAACCAACACACGGAGCACCTTTCAAATAGCGTGCTGTAATCTACGAGCAACACATTTCTGTGGAGACAGAATTTTTTTCACAGTTTGACTTACATCATTTAGTATCTTGCTGCACTTGGACCCACAGCTGAGGCTGCCAGATGCCTCTTGCTCACTTTCACATTACTTTATGTTTCCCCACTTATTCTCAAGTGGCTGCCTTTGAGTTCAGTGCAAGGATTTTCAAAGCTGAAGTCCCTCATTGCCAACTCGTGCTCACTGCAGAGTCAAATGGACTCTATTTCTCTATGTTTAGAAATAAGGTTGTGGTGGGGGCCTGCCTGGGCCTAGAGGTGGAGCTAGATTGGGCCAGTGGGTATGCAGTATGTACCCTCTCTACCTAATAGCCGTCTCCATTAAGGTTGGTAGCTGTTGGCACCTTCCTTTCTGCTGCTGTGAGACAACAGGCAATTAAATCCTGACTATATCAGGACGATACCAGCGTACTGAATGCTCTGCATATCTGTAGAGTTATATATCCATTATCAACAATCAGCTGAGTAACTTCATAGTTTGTTTACCAGTTTCTGAAAGATGAATAATCAAATTCAAAGAAAAAAAAGAAATGAATTTACAGCTGTGCACTAAACATGCCAAAAGTATCTGATAGCGCTGTTACCAGTATTGTTCAACCCGAACAGTAAAGGGCAGGAGATGGCAAAAGAGAGGAACCACACAACAGCAATCATCACTGCCACCCTCCTCCTGGAGCTGTATCTGGTGTTGTAGAGTAACGGCATTGCCACCGCGGTGTATCTGAAACAATACATACACACATTAGCATGCCTCTTCCACCCTCACTCCAGGTTCCTGCTTTTAACATGCACGTCAACGCAGAGGAAACAAATGCAATTCCACACTTAGTCATACCATCCCGCATAGCAAGCATGGAGCCCAGACAAAAACAAACAAACAAATAACTAAAGCTGTCACCGCTTGTTTCACAGTCTGCAGGACTCAAAATAACTATTAACATATCAAAAACAATTTGAGTTGTCTGTTGTAAATGCGGGTGAGTGCAGTCTTTAGCGAGCTGCTTTAATCCCAAGTGTGAGCACAAAAGTACAAAAACACAGAGAGTTATTAAAAGGACTTCTTTGTTGTTCAGGTGTTCAGGTGTAAAACGCCTGTTCCCAGAGAGACACAGACAGGATGCAGGTAAAGTGCAGGACAAAGAATTGCACAGCCTGACGTGACCCTCCAACATTCGGCACAAGCTGAAGTCTTCCTTTAGTCTACACCAATAAGATTTACTATAACAGAATGTCACTGTGGTTACAATGTGGTTACATAGTTTCATTCAACTATTCTTAAAAGATACTGACAGATTTCGACCAGACCAAAAACTGAAAGTAGGTGTAGAAAACATAGTTTACTGAAATGAAAATAAAAAACGAACTTAAATAATATTGTGTACTTAAAAAACAAAATACAATATATTGTAAATATTTTGGGCTTTAGACTTTGTCAGTTTAGTCAAATTTATCTGGAATAAGGAACCATTAGTGTATATATTGTACAGATTGGGGGGGGGGTCTATATGACTATGGATAAACTATGTTTTGCTCATATGATAATACCTAATCTTGCCCCCCGATAAATACCACCTGTGTTACAATAAAAAAAACTAAACTGAAACTGAAGATAGAAATCAAAAGAACAAACAAAAATTAGAACCTAAAGAAAAATACAAAACTATAGTTACTCTGCACTAGTTACACAAACTTTATTTAGGTTCATCCTCTTTATTATTGTCAAGAATACACTGGATGACTTTGCATAAACAGGCTTTGAAGTGGATGGAAGCACCATTAAATTAAAGCACTTAAATTGAGGTCCGTATCCTTGTAGTGGGTAAGTTTGGGGGTTTTAAGCCCTGACAGCTTTGCTGCTACGCTATATATTTTACTCTCTGTGGATCTGACAAAACAATTAAGAGACTATCCTTAGATACTGCACCAAATTACACAGGACCAAACTGGTGCAGTCTAAATGTGTCATTTTGTCAGAGGAATTAAGATGCAATTGCAGACGGTCTGCCCTCTGGGTGTCTGGTCACCTCTCTCTGGACCCATTAAGAGGGCATCAGGTGGAATGCTTAATCAAGTTTTTCATGTTTCCACTAAAGCATACACTAATGAGTGTCGTAAATGTGAAAAGCTGTCATTACCAGCTGGACAGACAGATGACTGCAGTAGAAAGGGCTTTCTGTTTGGCTACTCAATGACAGCTGGATGACGGCAAGACCTTTAAAGTTTTTAGCGAGGTTAGTGTACGTGTGTATGTAGATGCATGCTCTTTGTTCAGACCTTATTTGTGTAGCCCAGCCTGAACAAATACACTGATCAGGCATAACATTGTGACCACTGACTGGTGAAGTGAATAGCAATGATAACCTCTTCATCACGGCACCTGTTAGTGGGTGCCATGAACTATTTGTCTTCAAAGTTGATGTGCAGTATTTGAGCGATTTTGACAAGGGCCAAACTGTCATGGCTAGACGACTGGGTCAGAGCATCTCCAAAACTGCAGCCTGTGTGGGGTGTTTCTGGTCAGCAGTGGTCAGAATCTAACAATGGGAGACGGTGGCCTGGACTGATGCATCACGTTTTCTTTTACATCACATGGGTGCATCACGGGTGCATGTGGGTCACGTACCTGGGAAACTAAATACTGATTTACTGTCATGTTATTTCTTTACAGTCAAATGATTTATCATGAAATAAATTGTTCTTCTGCTGTGGAAACTAACTTGTTACAATAGATGATAGTTTTTTTTTTATTTAAACCTTGATAAATAAGAGGAGACACATTAAAAAAAAAGGAGAAAAACAACCAGAAAAGAAGGTAAAGTGAGAGTGAGGAAGAATCTACCTGTCGATGCTGATGGCGCACAGGTTGAGGATGCTGGCGGTGCACATCATGACATCCAGGGTGAGCAGGATGTCACAGTGTATGAGGCTGAATCGCCACTCTCCCACCACCTTCAACAAAGCAAACACGCTGAATGCAGTTTTACTCACTCTCATTTTTAACTGGCATCACTTCACTCGTTCTGTATATTTTTATTCATGTGTGACACGTCAGTATTAACCAGGCTGGTGCAAACATTTGCTTCTGATTTGAGTACGTTTAATATTTAATTTGGTTTTAAATTTTAATAACCATCATTATTTACTTTTTGAAATTTACCTACAAAGAGTGTCAAAAAGAAAAAGATAATGTTTTTGCTTTGACCTGATAAATAATGCAGAACTAATTGTTTTGCACATTAACAGGGATTGCTGTGCAGTGAGGGATTTTTATTAATTTATCAAAAGCCTGAAATTTTTAATATTATTATTAAATTGAGTAAGGCCCTTGGATCTAACAACCTCCAATAATTATGGACTAAAACACTCAATCACTTATTTAATCAAAAGCCTCACTATCAGATGCCAGACAAAAGAGCATGCGTGCAAAACTGCAGTTGGCATTTTTATTTTTGGACTAGAAACGACTCAATTTTCTGCTCATTATCTAATAAATTATTGAGTTCATTTGTTTTGCACTTGTTAGAAAAAGGGCTGTAAACTACAAACGGTCTTATCCACGTTATTCCCATTGCATTGCATTGCAAACTTCACAGTGCTGAAACTGCAGAAACACAAATAATAAAGACACAAAAGGGAAAACACACGAGTACACACACCTCCAGGTAGACGCCCCAGGGCATGACTAGCGTGGCCAGCAGCAGGTCGGACACAGCCAGGGAGACGATGAGGTAGTTGGTGGTTGTCTGCAGAGCACGTTCTCGAGACACCGCCACGCACACCAGCACATTACCAAATACCACGCAGAAGATCAGAAGGACTAACAACACTGCATAGAAGTTGTACGGCGGAGAGGAGGGTGATGGAGAGCTGGTGCAGTTGGAGGACGATGTGGGGAAGGATATGGTGGAGTACGAGGGGTCATCGGTGGCATAGACAGAGAAATTATGCTCAAGGGAGGAAAGAGGGAAGGAGGGAGAGAGGGTGTCGTCTGACTCGTTGAGTAAATTCATCTCGCTCCAGTGAACATGGTCAGGCTGAAAATTGATGACACAAAAGAGCAGGAGAAAAATAATTACCCTTCATGGGCCACTGTGCATTTGATTCAGTCTTTTACAACAGATCCAGAGGAGGGTGGCTACTTTTTTCTGACAACAAGGGAGAACGAGAGGAAAGGCTATTGTTGGAACTTTGCCTTTGGTCTCACCTCAGGCAGACAGCTTAGTAGGACTCCACAGAAAGGGCACAGAGTAAAGGAAATGCATTTGTGGTCACAATACTGTGCACACACTCGGGCACAGAGTGAAGGTCACCTGACTTTGTCTAAACCACTGAATGAAACAGACACAAAAGATAAACAACAAAATCTCTTCAGGGCTTTTTTCTCCAGCAGGAAATTTTAAATTCATGAAGAGAAAACCAACTGCTAGCACCTATCATGCCGTACAAATAAAATCCACCTGGTAAAGGTTAAGTTTTTATGTCCCCATTAGTTGCCTGGACTCTTCTCCCTGATGATGGAGGTAAAGATGCCCTGAAATGTTTTCTAATAAAAAAGGAGAAATTATTTACTGTTTGTCACCCAATCTCATCATTTACATCGAACAAATGCATTTCCACTTAAAACATCTGCAAAGACAGATTTGAAAATACTGCACATCATTCATTGTTTATGTCTGTGTAAGACCAAAGAGAGGTGGGTCCAGTAATACAACAATAATGGCACTGCCAGTCTGCCACATTGGCTATACTACTGAAAAATACAATATGGTCTCACATTTTTATGATATAAAATAGCATTGCACTCAGGTCTGAATCCCAAACGTGTTTAAGGTGCTGGGGAATACCGACATTCGCTGAGCAGTATGCTTCCTAATATATTTTTAATGGGCAAGACAAAGACGTTTCAGCTATAAGCTGTAATTGCACTGTTGGTGGTTTATAGCTGAAATGCTGTATGTGAAGTCATCACTGAGTGTCAGTATTCCGTTTGTTCTGACATGCCTTTCACTCATGAAAATTTTAACACAGTCAATCATATTTGATCAATTATGTATACACTGTCAGTGTTTAATACACAAAGCTGTTACCTATATAACGTGTCTATGGCATAAAAAGAATTATTTATGACTAGCTCAGTGAGAGAAACACTAATGCACATGTGCAATGTGTGCACATGTGTTGGGTGAGCATTGTAAAAACACCGCTCTATTAATTGCTGCTTTTTTTGGCTGCATCATTAACTGGCTGCTCTCCTTTGGTGATATTGATGCTTAAAGGTACCCTGGTCCGCAGCTTGGGAGGCATTGCTGGCAAATAGCTAATATAATTCAATTTGAAGGGTGAGCTAAGGACAGAGCAATTATTTTGACCGAGGGGCCATCAGGAGGTAAATGCTTGTGCAAACTGTCGCTCAAAACCAGTTTGTGAGCTTGAGAGAATAATTCATGAAAAGAAAGTAATGCTCCGATATGTTGGAGAAATGCGGAGTGTTGTCAGCATACAGATGAAGCGCTGAAAAATTGATTTTTGCTGCACAAGTTTTGCATCATAATGTTGGAATCTTTCCTTTATGAGAGAAAAAACTATCAATTAAGATTTTATTTTAATGTCATACTGAAGCTGATGGCAGGCGAGGTTCTATAAGAAGATGCAAATGATAGGCATGTTTTAATCATTAGACTCATCAGCCTGGTATCCCTAAATGGCATCTAACGCTCATTTGTGTGTTATTAAAAGCATTTCCTTTTTTTATTTGCATGAGGTTTCAAACCCAGTAGTGCCTTAATCATGACCCACACCCTAATCCTTACCATAAAACCACATCTGAGATCTCAAATCTGCATATGACTCATGAAGCAGCAGGCTGTTAGACACAGTTACTGAGTGTGAATGAATTTTAAATCTATTTGAAACAGAAAGCGAAGCTTTTTGGTTTTCATTGCTGGTTTTTGAAAAAAACAAACAAACTTAAAACCGATCCCTGCCGGCGTCTGCTGTACCTAACAGCCTGATCCTTGTCTTTTGCTGAAGAGATACATATTTAGCCCGAGAGAAAGGAAGAGAAGCAATAAGCACAAAGAAAAAGTTTAATTAAAGAAAACTTTAGCACAAGAAGCACGAACTTCCAACAAGGCAGCTCACTCTCTGGGTTGTATTTAATTTTAAGGGAATAGTGTTGTATTTTGTTCTCTTTAAATATACTTTGAGAAGTTGGTAGTGCAGTAAAAAAATAAGATAAGGGCAGTACAGTATGTTTACTGTGATTACACAAACATTCTGTATAAGTACTTAATGGATTTATAAATAATGGAACATGAAGAACTTGAGCTTTTTGTATTATACTACAGTATATCTTATTCTCTTTCTCTTGACAATATTTTCTTTAGCGATATAAAGCATTTTGGGGTCAACTTGAAAGAAGGTGTAGAAGGCATTTTTATGAAAGTTTGACGTTATTTGACCTTGAAGAAGAGGTCAGAGGTCCAAAGTAACCTGATATTTAGAATCCCCATATATCATTCCCTACATGCCTACAGTATATGTTATCAATACAAACAATGGCAGTAAGAAACATAGTTTTAAATAGCTCGATATAGCATTATTATCACTTTGACCTTCAGATCAATCTGACCTTGAATGAGAGGTCAGAGGTCAAATTTGTCATTGGCAATTTTCAACCAATAAATTATTAAGTTGACCTTGAAGACCTCGGTGGATGTAAGGCTAATTTTAATGGATTGTTAACATGACCCCACCCTACAAAGTTTTATCAGAATTCATTCAAAACCTTTTGAGTGACTGTGTTTACAGACAGCATGACTCAAACACACACACGTAAACGCTACCAAACACACAACCTTCTTGGTGGAGGTAAAGATACATCCCGTCTAAACCAGACTTCTCTTTGAAACTTAGTAACCTGCTGCTGATGGGTTTTTTTTGCTGAGAGGAGACATGATATACATGTATGTATATATGATACATATACATGAGAGCTTCTAGTTCCCACTCTATAACTCTTTAGCTCTCTGCAGTTACACTCAAACAACAGGCAGTACAACAGCACACAAACAGCTGCATTAAATATTTATCAGCAACAGGAAGTTGAAACGGACTACTGACCGGCAGCATCGCCGTATTAACTTTCCTGTCAGCCAAGAGCTCATGAATGAATTCAGTGAGACTTTTACCACCTTAGCACCACCTACTTCTTCATATGCATCGCACTACAATAAGTACTACCTTATCTATTTCTGACTCTGACCTCTAATTTACATTGTTAATCAGCCCATATCCTAGACAGGTTCAGCTGAACAAATCAATAGACTAATCATTGGCAAAAGCATCTGAAGAGGGCATTATCATTTGTAACACGTGTATTGATTTCACAAGATGTAAGCAGAGAGCTATATGGATGATTTACAACCCCCTAGACAGTATAAAAAGTACAGTTTGGTGAGTCAGTCTAATGAGCATCATCACCTTGAATTTAAATTGATGTCTGCTACCCTGCACCAGTCCAACATGTGCATGCACAATATTGCAAACTAACCTGTCTGCACTAAACTTTTTAGTGTATAGTTTATGCAACCTTTGAAAGTACAAAATTAGTATACAGCACTTCCATTAGTTAAAATAATCTCCTCTTCCTCCCCTGCCTTCTCTTATGTCTTTATCCATCTCTTAGTGTCGCACATTAACACTTTTTTTTTTCATCTCTAAAACGTTACGCTCGCTCCTCTTCTGTAGCGCCAGGTAGATGCTGAAGTGCCTGACCACAACTTTACATCTGCATCTTGAACACATCACAGAGAGGGGAAAATGATGTATTGAAGGTGTAAGTAGGAAATAGGATGTCATTATTTCCTTATTGCCAAGCAAGTATCTATACGCAATCAGCTGGAAGCCCATGAAAAATTAACTCATTCAAGAGTATATATTAACCTGCCTATCAGATTTAATTGCTCATTAACTGAAAGTGCCGGATCACTGTGCTGGATCATTCTGGCCCACTGTAACCCCTGTATGTGTACATAAAATGCTGTAAAAAATGCAGAAAAACAAAAATGATTTGGACATTTTATTCCACACATTTTACAGACACAGCCACTACATAAACTATAATAATTTAAGTAATAGATCATAAATTAAACCAAATCACCTGTTTTTAGGAAAACTTCCAAGCCAGTTTCACTGAAATGTTCATTTGTTTTGGAGCTCTCATTCTCAACACTAAATACACAAAACAAGAATATCAAATTAAAACATGTGTTTTCCAAAACTAAACAACTTTCCTGCAGTCATGGTTGAACAACTGAAATAAACCCAGCTGATCTCACCTCAGTCTCTTTCACAAATTAGTTTAAAAACATCAAAGGGCGAGATGCCCCAAAGACAGAGAGCCAAACTAGGAAAAAGCTATTTGCCTGTGACGGACTGCAGTCTTGTGCTACAGTAAAGCTGCTGCAGTCAAAGCAATAAGAAAGAGTAGATGGAATTTTCAAATAGTGCTGGAGCACACTTTGCCCAGAGCAACCGATTGTTTATTTTTTTCTTGAATGAACTACAAAAGTTACACTGAACCTTGAATATTTTTAATAAAAATTACCAAGAAAAAACATTTAATTTGCCTGGAATTTTATGACTACAGATCTTATCACAATGTAAACATTTTCTGGAGGCTGTATTCACAAAATTATCTCCTTTTTCCAGCAAAGTAACTCTTGCCTTGCAAACCAAACAAAGTAAGCAGACTGTAGGCTAAAGGAGCAGAACAGTGTGGAGAATCAGCACTGTTCAGATGTCCATTTAAGAGAGGCAGCACATTACAGTGATAGTTGCCTGAAAACATGCACAGAATACAACAGTGTCTTGAAAAAAAATCACAGCTCAGAACCTAAAATCAGGTAATGTGTGGTTTGAATGGTGAAAACATGAATGTGACCACGACACTGTGGTTTACAGAGAATGGTCTGAAAAAGACAAAATATTCAGTGAGCGTCAGTTCTCTGGTTAAAATACCTTTTTGAATTCAGAGGTCAGAGGAGAAATGCCAGACTGCTTTGAACAGATATGAAGCCAAAAGTAACTCAATGTGTTCACAGAACATGTTCCCTAAAGTAGATGGGCTGCAGGAGTGCTACTCCGGTCAACTAAGAACAGGAAACTGAGGCTACAATTCACACAGGCTCTAACATTCAGATGGTAGGGTCAGAATTTGGCAAAAACAACATGAAATGAAAGCATGTATCCATCCTGCCTTGTATCAACTGTTCAGGCTGGTGGTGGTGATGTAATGGTGTGGGGGGTGTTTTCCTGGCACACTTTGGGACCCTTGTTTAAACACCACAGCCTACCTGAGTATTGTTGCTGATGGTTGCCTTCAGCAGGGTAACATGCCACGTCACAAAGCTCAAATCATCTCATACTGGTTTCTTGAACATGTCAATGAGTTCACTTTACTCAAATGACTTCCACAGTCACCAGATCTCAATCCAACAGAGCACCTTTGGGATTTGGAGGAACAGTGGATTCACAGCATGGATGTGCAGCTGAAAAATCTGCAGCAACTATGTGATGTTATTGTGTCAATATGAACCAAAATCTCTGAGGATTGTTTCCAGCACCTTATTGAACCTGTACATAAAGCAGCCATTCCTAAAGTCAGGAGTCCTGCGGCTCACTCAAAAACCAGAAAACCCGATGGGACCCACCCAATCCTAAATCTTCACTCTAATCAAAATGCAAGAGAAAGTAATGTATTTCCTGGAAAATACTAGCTAGATGTACCTTTTAAAGTGTCCAGTGAGTGTATTTACTGACCATAAATGACCATTACAGCCAGAAAAACTTCAATAAGTAAAAGATCCATCATCTTCCACTTATCTAATTCAGGGTCAAGATTGAGCTGGAGCCTATCCCAGCTGTCATAGGGTGAGAGGTAGCATACACCCTTAACAGGCTGCCAACCACTGGCCAATTTAGAATCGCCAGTTAACCTAACATGTATGTCTCTGGACTGTTGGAGTACCCGGAGAGAACCCACGCAGACACAGGGAGAACATTCAAACTCTACACAGAAAGGTCCGATCCCAGATTCAAACCCAGGATCTTCTTGCTGTGAGGCAATAGTGCTAACCACTGCACCACCATGCCACCCTAAGCAAAGGATGTTTTTGAGAAATATGAGATGAGCAACGCCCCAAAGCAGCGGTGAATCTCCAAAACACGTGTGGAACTAAAATGCTGTAGAAAAGCTGGGGGGCAGGTGGAAATCCTTTCCCATTAGTGTTATTGTAGTAAATGCCTGTTCTACTCGAGTAACCTTAATCCAATTAGGAGCATCACAACAAAAGGCCAAGCTGTTTATAGCTAAAGAGCTAAAAATGAGAAATCAGATTTGTAGTGTGGAACTATCTAATCGAGATTTTAGGGTTTGTACGCATTTGTCAAAATTTGAGAGACATTTATGAGACACCCCCAGATGCACAGAAGCTAAAAAAAAATGCTCCAGTGAGATTGAAGCAGCTGTTCTGTTGCAACACCTTTGACAGTATTGCTCATTGGAACCTTGATTTACTTTGTGCAGATTCACATTCACGATGGGAATGAAGTCTAATGTGAGTCTGAGCAGCGCAGTCGTAACCTCTCTTTCTCAAATTCATATAAAATGTTGTGAGAAAACACGTTTGTCATGTATTTCACATTCAGGAAGAAACATCAAACACGGTCACCATGTGCTTGGAGATAAAAAATGTGTGAGGATACAGCATGTAAAATAAAACAGAAGGAAATTTAATGAGAAAAACTTAATGAAAATGTGATTAATCTCTTTTTCTTTTTTCTTTGAGAATTTAATTTGGTATTACTGTGGTCCTCTTTTGACTTTTCCCTTGTGAACTAAGACCAATTTACAATCTTCACCTTATCTGTCCCCCATCCTGCCTTAGGCTCCATCTTTGGGCCATCATTTGTTTCACTGGAGCGCATGTTTAAACATTCATAGGTTAAAATGCATAATTAAACACGGACGGTCTCTGTTAAAAAACTGTTTTCCCACACAGTGCGCTAAAAGATAGAACTTTATTGATGTGAAAAAAACATCAGTAAATTGATCCTGTGGTTCACATTAGTCCATTTTGACCCTAATTAACAGGACAAAATAAGCACTGATAACATCTCCTGTATATTTGTTAATATTTATGAACTAATGATACCCAGTTGTCACTGCAAAAGTCAACTTTGTAATTTCTTGCTGAACTATGTAATCAGGTTGCAATTTTAGTGCGATTTCTTACCAACTCAGTCCTTCAAATCTGTGCTGGCTGATGGCCTTTTTGTCCCAACTCACTAACATTCACAAGCCTTTTTCCTCTTATCTCCCCCTCCTCCTGTCCAATCTCCTGTTTCCCTTCCTCTGCTGGTTGCTCCTCTCTGGAGACACTTGACAGGTCTATTACATTCTTGGCCTCGCCTGCCCCCAATTCAACTGCAAAAAAAAAAAAACGCATAGAAGAGAGATTTTTTTTAAGTAAAAGAAAAATAAATGAAAAAAAGCCTTCAAATTTTCTCCCAGCTTTGCTAAGGCTGTGAGTTGGCCTGCTGTAAATCTTTCATTTCTTTCATTGAGAAGGAGGAATGAGTCCCGGCCACTGGGAATGGTAAGGATGTTCAGCTGCAGTATAATCAGCTCTCAGCTGAGATGAGGGCAGTAAATATTCAGTGTATAAACCCTACTTCGGCTCCCAATTACTCCCCGAACTCCCCCGGCTCCTTTTTTCATAAGTTTTTAACGAGCGGCTATTGACTTTTGGAAATAAATAAGCTCAAAGTACAGTCTATTTGTGTATTTCATTATACAGTGGAGGAAAAAAGCAAGTCGTTTTTAGAAATTAACTGAGCAATAAAAGACTTCTTTTGTTGTTGTTTTTGTTTAAGAAGTAAACTCTAATGGGAATCTGGAGTCAGATACTACGACTAAACCGTGTTTTCATTGTGCTGCAAAAGGGATTCGTACCCCCTAATGGTAATATATAATCAGTCAATAAGTAATAAGAATCTTGCTTTTCATTAGAAATCCCAATACATTGATTATCAAGCAGGAGAGGGGATCACTTCAAGTGTGGCACATAAGAAGACCTGATCCCAGGGGTGATGCTCCTCAGCACTTCCAAGCAACTGCTGAGGAAAAACTGATTCAGTGTGAACAGACTAACAAAATCCTCCCCATTTCATTAAGAGTCAAAGTGAGTAATGATTTGTCACAGTGCCCAGATGGTGCAAACATTTAAGGTGTTAAAATAACCAAGGTTAGCTGCTGTTTACACATTCAAACATGTGTCCCACTGCCAAATATGCTCATTTCACCATTCTAAAATGTTCATTTTTACATATTGAAGTATTATTGAAACTGTATCATTCAGCTGTTGAGAGCACTCAAAAAAAAATATATTGCCACTTTGCAACCACTAGAGGGTATCCCAAATGAGAACTTCACCTATGATATACAGTAAGATCTGTTTCTGCAATTCAGGTGGAGGCAAGATGATTTTATTATTGCAACCTGCAAATCTTATAGACAAAAAAAAAAAAAGAAGTAATAAATGAAAATATGGTAAAGAGGGCAATCTCATTCAAGCTCTGCAATAACATAACCAAACTAAGGTGAGTAATGAATATCAAAATTTCAAGCAAACTCTGGAAGAATGGTGAAATAATAGGGTTAAAAATAACACACATTTTTACCTGCACATTTGCACATACTTTAGCAGAAAAAAAAGTACATTACCTATATATTATCTTGTACATACTGTTAATCATAGAACTGTTGGAACGTATTTATACTTTCTATGACATGATTATTATGGAATAGAGCTGATGTTTGTGTGCTCTTTTGCAATCAGCATTAGTTCTTTACAATAGAAAAACGGCAACTTCAGTTAATTTATGGAAGCATTCAATGAGCAGTAATACGAGGCATGGCTTATAAACTGTTCCACCCTTAAACACTTTTATGGAATGGAACTCTATATGCAAATACACCTTGAAGTTCAGATAAGCATTTATACATTTTATATGATTAAATCTCCAGGTATGTATTAGCCCCAAGTCCAAAACAAGAACGAATATTTCAACAATAAAATCTGTCACCCTACTCCTGCAGACGTTCACAACAAACTTGTCAGTCTTGTATAATACCGACAAAAAAAAAAGCGACACAAATTCTTCACAAAAACGTTCAAAGCATGGCAACAAGTTCCACATAAAATGCTGTCACTCCTATTTAGATCGACAGAGGGTTCTACGTTTAAAAGTCTGCTCTTCGATTGCCTTTAAAGCGTTTACTTACTCTCTGCTGGCTCAGATGCTCACGTTTAGGTTCGCGCTCCTCTCAAGAACAACCCCGGCTACAAATTGCCTGTCAGTCCGCAGCATCCAATCAACAATTTACGGCACACCGCCCTCGGATCAGATTGACCTCAGTCAGTCGGCGTCCGTAAACACCGTCAGGGTAAAGTCCCCCTCCTCTGTCGGGTCAGTGCTGCGGGGGTCTAATAGGAGATGGAAGCAGAGGAGAGGAGAGGAAGAAGAGGATGGAGAGGGGAGGACAGGAGGGGGTCGCGCAGGTTTTCAGTTTCAGTTACGAAATAAATCACAGCGCAAAGTTGCGCTCACTGCAGACATACTGTAATTCTGTTGGCTCGATTTAATATTAGAAGGCGGGGCCAAAACCAAATAGCATAACCTTGTATTTATTTTTGGTCTATAATTGTAACTCTGTGGGTTATATTATTTATTTATGTTGCATATCAAATCCTGCGATATTATTTTAACAATTATATATATTTTTTCCCAATTGTATTCATTTATTTTGCTTAAGCTAAGTTATTTATACTTGTATAGGTAATCAGGGTTATAATAGTATAATAGTACTCTCCAGTGTTGGGTAGCATTACTTTTAAAAGTAACTTGTTATATTCCAAGATTTTCTAATATTGTAGCGTGAAGACCCCACAACATTAGAAATAAAACCTCTGCAATCAGACGAACACCAATGAACAACACTTGGTGACAGTGAAAAACTCCCTTTTAACAGAACCAGAACCAGACTCAGGGAGGGGCAGCCATCTGTTGCAACCGGTTGGGTGTGAGGGGAAAGAGAAGAGAGAAGAGAGAGACTGGACAAAAGGGGCACTACACCACATATGCCTGTGGGTCCTTCTTCAAAATGTAAGGCTCTTTCTCAGCTGAGAGACCCTTTATTTATATATATATATATATATCACCCCAGCACAGAATAATATGAATTCATTCACAATGTAGAGGCCAACCTCTCTGCCATCACCCTACCTGACCTGACTAACACAATAACCTTTCACTTGTACCGTCCTCCTTTTCATACTGTATTATTTATATGTACCATGGAGTCAGGTAGAGACAGAAATATTGCTTTTCTTTTCTTTTGTCACAAGTAAAGCAAATGTAACTAAAACACTGATTAGCTGAATGACAAAACATCGCTTTAATGGCAGTGAAACATTATCTAAAATTAGTTTTATCTTTAACGATAGGTGCATAAATATGGGATGCATAAATTTTCCGATCAAAAAACTGCTTAAAAAGTTTGTCGACTGTCACAAAAAAGGTTTTAAAAAACCTTTTTTCCCTCCTACTGGAAGGGATCTTTGCTGTTGTGGTTCTCTCATAGATTTAAATTCATGTTTCTCTCTTATAATCTCTGATATGGTCACTTCTGCTTTCATAAAACCTAGATGGTGACAGAATGATGATGAAATGCAGTCAGCAAACCAGTGACATCAGAATAGTACACTGTGGCACTGATTGGAGGAAATTACTATCTTGTGCAAAAGAATTCAAAATGAATCAAACTTTATTCAGTCAGCTGCTTTTCATAAATATGCATAATACTATTTATAGGATCGCGCAAGTGACGCTTTTCTGACAAGTAAATGTTAATATGAAGCAATGAGTTGCCTTATATGAATGCTGATGAAATTTTGCTTTTCATTCATTGTGATGGATTGCTTTTAATGACAGATTTAAAAAAAAAAAAATGCTCCAGAGATTTGGAGTTGAACAGAAATAAATGAGCCCATATGGCAAATCAAATTTTAAAGGACCATGCAGAAGAAACTGCCACAGCTGTCATGATAAAAAGAAATCACAGTGGAACTGTCCTTCAAGCTGGTGAGGCTTACTATCGCTGCAAGCTGGGGGGAAACGGGAAAACCTGTGTTGGGGGGAAAGAATTTATGGCCAAAATATAAAATTAATATAAGCTTTAATGACCATGGAACCAGTGAAGCAACGAATCGAATCATAAATACAATGTCAAAGATACATGTGGCTTTGAAGTGAAGCACAGGTTGGGGTGCATGAATCAGCTGTCACCACCAGTCCTGCAAAAAAATAAAAAAGCAGTATGCATATTCAGGTGCTGTCAAATCCAGTTTGAGATGCTTCCACTTTACATGTGTAACTTCATGTGATGCTGGTGCCTCTTTAAGGATTAAAACAAACACGAAGCACCAGCAGCAACAATAAAATGACACATTAATTGATACATCAATAATTAAAACTCACCGGCCACTATGTTAGGTACAAAGCTACTACTGAATTTAACCATTTTTAACTCACTTTTTTTTTTTGGTGGGCCCACGTGAATTTAAGCCTCAGTTTCCTGCTCTTAGCTGACAGAAGTGGCACTCGGTGTGGTCTTCTTCTTCTGCTTCAAGGTTCGACATGTGCTTTCAGAAATGCTCTTCTCCATATCTTGGCTGTAATTAATAATTTTCTGAGTTACTGTTGCCTTCCTATCCGCTTAAAGCAGTCTGGCCATTCTCCTGTGACTTCTGGCATCATCGAGGCATTTTCACCCAGAGAACTGACGCTCGCTTTCATTCTCTGTGAACCCTCGAGATGGTTTGTGAAACACTCAGCCCATCCTGTCTGACATCAACAGCCAGACAAGGTCCGAAGTCATTAAAATCACCTTTCTTCCCTATTCTGAGACCTGATTAGATATTTGCATTAAAGAGAAGGTGAACAGATGTACCTAAAAAGTAGCCGTTGTTGGCCATGTTTGGACTTCCCCCAAATTAACAATCCACCCTAAAATACTGCATCAAATCTAGAATTAAATTTCAACTACATAAAGATGTTCAAAGTTTTCATTTTTTTAAACGACTCATAAGTTGAAACACTCCAGTCATCACAAAAACTCTCTGGAAGAGGTTTTCAACATTTTAGCATGCACGGGCACAATACTCATTAATACCATACTGCAATAAAAAATTCTATATATAACCTTTAAGTATAACCTTTCCCTGTACACTCTACAGTATCTGCATGTTGGGAGAGTAAAGACAATTTGTCATTTGTTTCTATTGAGAGAAATCTAATATATTAGAAACACAGTTCCTGACCTCAACCTACGGGTGATTTTATTGATTGTCTGATCTCAGGTGAATTTGTATGTTTAATTGTATACTATAGATTTAAAGGTGACTTTTTTTAACGTAGTAAAAACATTAAAGTTAGATTGAAACAAATAGATTTTCAGGGCTCTAAAAAAAGAATGAAACCACTGGAAGAAAAAGGTGAAATTAAACACGAGGACGCAGGATTTATAATAATTTGAGGAAAAACATCGATCACCTCAAGTCAATACTGCATGGCACTGATAAAAAGGATTAGCACTACAGTTAAACAATATTTGGCTAGCTAGAGAGGAAAGCTTTTGTCAGGAAGTCATTGCAGAGATTCACAAGAGATACGAAAATGCTAAGAGGAAAGAACGAACTTGCAAGGAAGAAATCAAGGTGACAAGAATAAGGTGGAAACTGCTGTTTAACAGAGCCCACCTGTCAAATGCGACAGTTTAAAAGCAGCCCATCCTTGCTGCTGTCTCAGAGACAGCGTTTCCGTGAAATATGACGAGTATTCAGTTGATGTCATTTGCTAACAATAAATTTCACTGCTTCCAGACCTAAATGGATTTGACTTTGCAACTCTTCCCGTCACGAGGAACAAATAAGTTCCTGCAACAAAGTTGCTGCACGTGTCCCTACTACGCCTCACACTCGGTGGTATGTGCGTGAATCTACCTTACACCATACGAGAAGACAATCCCATAGTTGGCTACTTTAAAAATGCATCCTCGCTGAGAATCCAAACCTTTTCATCTTTCCTGCAGTGTCTCTCCCCTACAACCACCACTCCTTCCCCCGTCTCTCTTGCACATAACATCTTTCTAATCCCCTTGACTGAGAGAGCAGAAGAGCCAGTGGCTCCAGGGCGCAAAACAGGAGGAGAAGTAAATTAGAGAGGCGAGAGGACTAGAGATCACAGAAGGAATGAAAAAGAAGAGTGCCTCTCGAGCTGCAAACGCAGACGAAGGCAGAGAAAGAAATGAAAGCAGCTAAGTGCGAAGAGTTTGATTAATTAAAAAAAGAGAGCAAAGTTTTTAATTAAAAACCCCCTTTCTTTTATTTAGACAAAATAATCAGGTATTACAAGGAAAAAAAAGGTTTGAGAAAGAGAATTAAAGAAGTCACTCTGGACAAAGAAGCTAAGCTGGACATTTAAACCTTAAAAGGGAAACACGTGTCCTCACACCAGTACAGCCGATACTTATTCTACAAACATGAATAAAACCAAATCCAAAATTCATATTTAACAAGACAAAGAAATCATTTTTATCACTCCCAGTATTTGATAAAATAAAAAAAAAAAAAAAAAAAAAAAAAAGATTCTCCTAATATTCACCTTCAGTTTTCTTTTTTTTTTTCGTGGCTGTAACCTTAAATAACTGACATCTTTCACCCGACTTTGGGTTGATCTCGTAATAGTCTTCCCACTTACACAACAGGTGTATTATCAGTGCTGCTGGCAGTCAGGACAGGGTGATAACTCATTTCCAGACGGAGCCTGAGGTAGCCGAGGCGAGCAGCAACAAACTGCAGCACAGGAAGTGAGAAATTCAAACAACTCTTGAACCAGAGAGTGTGCTTCATTCACAAAGCCCAGGAGACTGAGCAGCACACGGATGATGATGATGATGATGATGATGAAACTGATTTCTGGGCGAGCTGGGACTAACGACCCTCTAGAGCAAAATCTAGAAATAAATCTATACTTAATCCTAACGATAACCCCAAGAAAGAACCACTCTTTAGTGAACAGACTTCCCAGCTTGGCTTGTGGAAAACATCTGCAGAGAAAACTGCTCGAGGTGAAGAAATTACATGTCCATAAGTCCAATATAAAGGCATCAACAATAACAACAAACAGTTGACTTATTGCTCCTTCAAAGTGTAGAAGTTTATCTGAAAAGGAAAATGTGTTTATGGCTTTTCCTGCTGCTCCTTCATCGGGAAATGAAGAGAGTGCGCAGCTGCACACTGCATACAGTGTATAATTCAAGGGACGACAGTGTAGGGCTGATAGGGCAGCATCTTTTGTCGTGCATTGATTGCATAAATCCATTCCGGCTTGACAAAATTCAGACTGGTGTTCTCCATCAGCGCCTGCGTGGGAGCGAGAGCAAAAGCGAAAGGCACAGTCACGTCATGTCCTGCTTGCTTCATTACAAACGGTCAGATAAGATGCGGCATAAAGCCTTTAAAACCCTTCAAGTTGCATTACCTAAACTGCTAATTCAGGTGCTAACAAGGCCCGCAAATGGCTGGAAACCAAAGTGACCTACACTTTGAAACACACTCAAAAGGCACCGACTGCTGCTGAACTTGTACTGGAAAAGTGCTACAGCTGCTGAAGTGCTTCCCAGTTTGCTTCAGCGCTTCTATTTGATTATACCTCGGAAAATAGCAGGTGCATGCTGTGTAAATGAAAAGCCCTATGAAGTCTCTGTGCTGATAATGTTTGGAGTGGAAAATTCAAAGAGTATTTTCTCTCTCTTTTTTTTTTTATTTTTAGCTGCGCGCTCCGTGTAACAAAGCAACACTTGACACAAAGTTAAGTGAAGCAATTTCCTTCACAAAATTGTCTTGTCTGTCGGAGTGAAAGATAAAAGCTCACACACACAAACACACACACCAAATATTAAATCTTTTAAAACCCACGTTAGCCGTACTTATTTGACTGTGGCTGCCAAAAACAGCTTAATTCCCAAAAAAGAGAGAAAAGAAGGCTCGACTCACGTCTTCAAAGGAGTCATGCCACCCTTCGCTGGTCAACACAAATTTCACCTTCTCTGTCATGTAGTCCTCGATCACTCTGAAGCACAAATAGCAGCATAAATGACAATTGTAATTGCACAGAGCATGTCTTTGTTGCATTGGGAATAGCCGGTAAAAGTCTTTCTCACCCATTAAAGGCAACGATGTACCGCAACAGCAGTCGCCTCTCATTGTTGGGGAATTTACCATAGAGGAAAAAGTGCTTTCCACTCAGGAAATCTGGAAGAAAGGACAAAAGGACAAAGGACAAAACGGGAAGCGAAAAGATCAAGAAGAGTGAAACACAGTATACAGAAACAGTAATTATAAGCGATCTTTAAAAAAAACAAAATATAAGTTGCCAGTGGTTGCACTGTCCAGTCAAGGAGGGGAGGGGTTGGGTGGGGATGTTTCAGTGAGGCATACCTGGTAGCTCGGGGATGGGATGCTCCTCTTCAGCTTCAGCGTCTGTGTTTTCATCTGTCGACCCCCCATACGGATCCTCGTCCTTCACCGCTGCTCCTTCTGCTGCTGCTTTCTTCTTTCTTCTGTCCTCTTCCACCCTTTCACAAGAACAAACATTTTTTACCTACTTGTTCCCATGCCTGCTCTCCAAAGATGTTTTTGCTTGCAGGGGGGAGGGACGGGGGGGTCACAGTTCTGCTGTTCTTTCTACACATTTAATGAATTCTTAAATTATTTTTGCTCTACTGTTAGTCAGCACATGTAAGGGATCAGGCAAGAGCCATGGAAACATTTTAAATAGGATTTAATGTTGCTTTTATCTATTCATTTATGACTAAATGTGACTAATAACATGCATTTTATATGCAACTACAACAATATCCTCATAAATTCAATATAAGATGACTCATGAAAACACCGGTGGGCTACTTCAGTACAGCACTCTGTATTTTAAAGGCTAATGTGCCTAAAAGCTGTTTATTAAGGAGGTGTTCTGGTCATGTGTGCCCCCCACAAACATCTCGATGGAGAAGATGAGATTTCTATTTTATTCAATGCAGTTTCTGTGTAATAAGATAGGAGCTCATTTTTATGTGCTGAACGGTGCTGGAAAAGTAGCACGAAGCGGGTTTTTAGAGATGTTTTTACTGCAGTGTCTGCAAAAACAACGCTGATTAAGGCGATAACAGATGAGCAGAAACAGTAAAGCTGCAGCTCATCGTGACCCAAAAGGCAACGAAACCGTCTGGAAACAGCAGGAAAAACAGGTTCAGTGGGGAAGATTGTGTGTGTGATTGGAAAATTATTAATCAAAATTAGATGCAGCTGCCTTAACAATCAAATAATTAGTTATTGAAGAGCAAACTCGCTCATATCAGTATTACAAACAGCATAATCAAAACGACTTGTTCTGCTTACCTCTGCAGCTCATCCTCTGTGTCCGCTTCAGATTCATCATCACCTCCTCCTGGGAAAAAGATTTTTTTTAAGCGTGATTAAATTCACCCAAATTAATTTTAATGCCAGACAAGGACCCGCCGAAAACTATGTTAACAGCTTTTATATTTACACAATTTTCCTTCGATATGAATTCATTGACAACACAAATTGCTGTGACTGCTCTATGACCCCAATTTTAAAACTAATTAACTAATTAATCAAACATTTGTTCGAGCTTGCTTTAAATTCTGCTGCTGTGGAGACGGGATTTTTAAATTTGTCATCGTGTTTTTCTCCAGTTCTCGTCGAGCACAGATGGCGAAAAAGGTGAATCTGCTTTTGTATGCATGCCAAATTAAAGGATAAACCAGCCAAGCTATTTCTGCCAAAAAAAACCAAAACCCTTCATTGCTTGAATTTTTAGTTCTCTTGAAACCTGCTGGAAGGATGCAGCACTGTTCTCACAGCAATAGTTCCTCATTTGGTGTTTTGGTCATGACTGGGGGGGAGAATTGTCTCCCACTCGCAAGGGCCGCAGCATATGGATTACCACCTTTTTATACTCATTTAACCATTCAGTGACTCTTTGCGCCACCACAGAAAAAAGGGCATCTCTGTGAGGCCAAGTGGACTAAGTCACGTGGCCCCACCGCAGCACAGATCCCTGTAGGATTCATGTTTTTCCTTTAATTTACACATTAGCAGTTCAGCAGATGTAACCTTGCTGGAAACATCTGCCATCACCAGAAAATCCCGCGTTGTTGAAGGGGGAAGGAGAAGGTGGTTAAATTAAAATGCCGTCTGTCTTCATGTATGTGTTTGGTGGGTCACTGCTTGTTGGCTTTCCCGTCTGATGCACGCTGGCACTTTACTTCTGGCCTCGTATTAACATAGAAATGAGAATCATGCTCAAGTCCCTTTATGGTGATTACCCCCCCCCAAACTGCATCTACAGTAAGTATGTTGTTCCTGTTTTTTTTTTTTTTGTTTTTTTTAAATGGTAGTGTTTCCAACTCATCCATTTCCAAGTGCTTTATAAAGGTTGTCCCTTTTGTCTAATCCCTGGGCTCTGAAATTGTCACCTGGCCCCCTCTCTATGCATTCACTCCTCTTCAGCTCGCTTGCGACCCTCCTCTCCATCTCCAGTTATTTGAGCTAATAGAATGAATCATTTTCCATTTGTCTCAGCCACTCACGCTCAGCTCCCGGATCTTTTCAACGCATCTATACAAATGAAGGTTTACTTGTTTATTCATTAACATTAATGGAGCTTTGTGGTTTCGGATTTTGTTTTCTGCTTTAATTAACAGTTACACTTTACTAAATTTAGAGCTCCAGGCCTTTAGGCTCGTAGCTTTCCTCTCTGTGACTGAAAACTGTGTCGTTTCCTGGCACAAATAAACCTATCAGAGGTCTCAACAAGAGCCTTTTGATCAAAAGGGAGCAGCAAAGAAAATGGTATCCAGGAGATCTTGACTTTAAACACACATATTTAAAATATTTACTTAGTAGCAGAAAAACATTAATATTGATAAATATTTGACATCTTGTATTTTTAATATCTTTAAATAAAAATTGTTACATTGTAGTTTAATTTACTCTCTGGAGCTTGGGGAAAAAAAGGTGACTGGACTTCTTTTACTTGAAGACGTTTCACCTCTCATCCGAAAGGCTTCTTCAGTTTCATTTACATTTTACAGTGTATCAACACATTTGGCTGTAAATAATCTAAAGTGTTCCCTTTAAATTCAATATAACTGATAAGCAAGTGTTGAATATACCCTGAAATAGATCTCTGCATGGGAAAGTTCAATGTTGTGAACACTTTCCTTTTTTTTTTGTTCCCATTACTGGCACTTGATTCAATCTCTAATTGGCTGCTCGATCTTGGCTGTCATTTCTCAATTTCCTCCATTTCACCTGATCACTGGACCGACTGTCAACTTCTCCCCTGCCGTTTCCTCCCGTCTATTTGTCTAGGACGAACCTTCGGCTCTAAGTCAGCTGAAAAATACATTAATGCTCTGCATAGCTTTCATTTTGTAGATGCTTCAACAATAACGTGCTTACTCTCATCCCTATAACACCCTAAAGAAAGAAAGGGCGCCAATACTGACGCCGGCAGGAATGTCAGGTAGAGTTCAGTTACATTTTCTTCAGCATTTTAATTTCCCCTAAAAGCTGTTGGATGCCAACCTGGTTCATCCACATCAGTGGAGCCAGCATACTCATCATCCTCTTCCCGCTTCTGCGGCATCTTTTTGGGCGTGACTTGTTTCTCCTTCTTCTGCGGCGTCTGCAACGGCGCGGACAGTGGAGAGTTAAAACTGAGAGGCTGATTTTTCTGTTCGATTGTATTTATAGGCTCACTTAAGAAAAACAAACCAAAACAAATTCACCTTTGTGTTAATTTCCTCTTCGCTCTGGTCGTCCACTTCCATTTCACTCTCTGAGCTTGATTCTGCTCCATCCATCAGATACCTGGAGGAAAAAAAAAAACTGTGTCGGGATGATTAAAGACTAGAGAGTACCTTTGCACAACATATCTTCTTCCCAATCAGCTTTACTTGTGCCATGACTCAAACTGCAACAATCTCTTGTCAGGTAAGAGCGGGGAAAAAAGAATTCAGTGAGAAGGTGATATTTTTCAGCAGGCAGATCAATGTCCTAATGTATAAAACATTACCAATGGTCATCTATTATATACTTTGAAGTTTGCATACTGGCAGAAATCTAATCTTTTGCCGGGGGGAAGGAGAAACAGAAACCTCTCTCCTACCTTCCGGAAAACCAAATAATAAATTCTCGTCTTCTCACTTTACTGACCCAGTGCCTTTTTTTGTTTACCGAGCACTCTGAAGCTCTCAGTGAAACTATGCAGTCAGACTTAATTATTCAATTTGAAGAAACCTGTCTCACAACGATAAGAGCTGGTGGATCCATATAACAAAGAAATTAATCACTTGTTCTTCGAAATTCATTCCTTTTCTTGTTCGTTTTAGTAAAACAACAGAAAGAGATCCCAAAGGACTGACAGGATCATAGTTGTTGTGGAATATAATTATTCAAAGAAACCCTGGAAAACCAAACAAAAAGTTATCAGGCCACTTTGTCATCTGGACTGCTGTCCAGATTCAAGCATCTGGCCCCGGCCCAAAAAGAGACACAGGAAGGATTGTTAAAAGAAAATGGGATGTAGAGTAGGGATGTGTTACTGGTTGACAGAAGTATTCAAGGTTGCCATCTTCTCTAGTTGACACGAGAAATACTAGTAAACACATTTATTTTATTAATACACAAAGCTTTGATGACTGTCCGTTTAACGGTGTGGGTACATCATTAAGGACCAATTGTAATTGTTATTTCTTGTGCTGCTTTATAGTTTAAAAAAAAAACAATTACTGAGATGGTTGTTTTTCATCAGTATTAGAAGGTTTAGTTTGCTATGATGTCTGGAGCAGAAGAGCTCAAACTCAAGAGAAATCCTTTAGTCTCGTTCTGACCTGCTATATTGTGGTACAACACAGAATGTGGATGAATAAAATGTACTTGAGTGGACTGAGGTAACTCAAATTTCATAGAACCTGTTTTTGGGGACTCTTTCAGCTCTTTCTTCAGGGTATAAACTCACTGGCAGAAGAGAAACCTTTTACTGATGTAAATGTACTCTGTTCACAAAAAAAGTCACCACCAGGATTTAACTAAATAAATAAGTAAGAGCCTTCCATTGGGTAATTACTGTAGTGATTAATGTGTTTTGGCTGGCAACAGGTTATTAAACCTTAACTGAGGCTTAAATTTATTAGGGAGCACAATGATTGGTGTCTGGAGCAACAGAAAGAGGTGCCGTGGTCTGATGACTCCAGGGTTGTCCTGTTCCAGAGTGATGGGGGTATCAGGTTAAGAAGTGGAGTGGATGATGTAATGCACTCGTGCTCGTATGTGGGGGCAGCGTTGTGATCTGGGGTTGCTTCAGATGGTCAGGGTTCAGCAGCATTATGTGCCAAAAAAATGAAGCCAGCTGATTACCTGATGACTGACTCAATGATCAGGTTTTTCCATCAGTGGATTTCTTCTCCCCTTAAAGCATGGGCATAATAACAATAACAGGACTCACTGGGCTTTATACTGCCATGAACATTAACATTTAACATGCTGAGCACCCCACCCGCACTATATACCATGTGGGTAGACCGCTTCCCCTCCTGAGTCACCTGATGGGTTTGTCAGAATCGCTTCGAGGTGGTCCAAAAGTCTTTTCCATTGCCTCACTGATCTCCTGAGTTTTTGCTTCAGCCACCAACCGAGTTGCATTTCGCTTGGCCTGCCAGTACCCATCAGGTGCCACTGGAGTCTGACAGGCTAGGAGGGGCTCTGAGTAGAGCTACTAATGCTCATCGTTTGGGCATTTGACTATGATGCCTCCTGGATGAGGTGTTCCAGGCATGTCCGACAGGGAGAAGGCCCCAGAGCAGACCTAGGACGCGCTGGAGAGATTATATCTCTCGGCTGGCCTGGGAACATCCCAGTGTCCCCCCGGAAAAGCTGGAGGAAGTGGCTGAAAAAAGGGAGGTCTGGGTTTCCCTGCTTAGGCCCCTGTGATGGATGGATGATTGTCCACCACAGCATCCGGACCGTAAGGGACTAGATGGTCTAGATATAAGCACATGTTGCAGCACAGGCAAATTTCAAAAACAAATAAACATTAGCTGTGCGAACAATAGTTAATCCTAAAAATTTCTGCTCCTATTTTCTCTCAGGTTCCTGCTGTTCACACCTACATACAGCAAAGTGATGCCGAAAGAAAACTAAGAAAGTGAACCAGGATTATATTGCAGCAACCTCCGCTCTTCAATTTGCACAGTGTAAAAGCAGGTGGACACCACTACAAACTGAACCCCCCCTTCCCTCAGGCTTAACATTTCTCACTAAAACCCTGACCTTTCAACTCTGTTGTCATCATGAAACAGACCAAACTCACAGCTGCGATCATGATTTCCTCCATCTTGTGGATACTGTTATTGCGATGCTAAATGCCAACTGGCTATTATGCCCCATTATCATTTCTATTGGCAGGGCAAAGGCCAACAGGGGAAAAAAAAATCCCCTTGTGGGCAGCTAAGTGCTGCTATTGAAACAATACTGCTAATACTAGCCACAGTTGGACTCTTAAGAACAGCTCGATTAGCCTAACTTCAAATTTCTGCTTAACAGACTGTCTAGGAACATTCCCAATAATGACTTCACAGTTAAATGTTTTCTGAAGACTTTAATGGATTGTGCGGACAAATTAAAAAAGCTAAATGGTCCAATAAACTTAACAAGAGAACATATAACTGTGGTGTGTATTGATAATGATGGGAAACAGAAAAACAGGCAAGTAACGACTAGAAGATAATTCCTGCAGCCCTTAAATACACACACACACACACACACACACACACACACACACACACACACACACACACACAAACAGGAAGTGTCCAGTGATACAGTGATATCATATTTCTCCCCACCTTTTCTATATCTTCCCCCAAGCCATATAAATTCAGCTGGTCTTTATTAGCTTGGAAATGTGAAGTGCAGAGAGTTGAAATGCCACCGTTGCAGTGTAATCATTTCCGCTCATACCACAGGGAAATATTTTACTGACCTATGCTTACTTGTGTCATAAAACTCAGTGTCCAGAAAATTGGAAAAAGAAAAAGGATAATGTGGGCAAAGAGAATAAGTGAAAACCTCCTGCTTATGACGGTAAGTGTTATCACAAAAACAAAACAACCTTGATCCGCTCGGTTTGTTTGAGAGCGCCCAAACAGGTGATACTTGACTTTTTAAATGTACCACAATGCAATTAAAATAAATACAAAAATCAAGAATAAGAATTTTATGTTGCTGCTATAAATTAAATGACTTATATGGAAGTAATTTTAAAAGAGACTGTGTGGCTACAGACGTGAATGACTGTTGTTTTTAAACAGTCTATAATAGTATGCAGAATTTTCTTAAATATAAAAGAAAGGGCAGCACGGTGGCGCGGTGGTTCGCACTGTTGCCTCACAGTTAGAATACCATCTGGAAGGCCTGGGTTTAATTCCACCTTGGCCCGGGCCTCTCTCTCTCTCTCTGTGTGGAGTTTGCATGTTCTCCCCGTGTCTGCGTGGGTTTC
>JAVDPK010001197.1:57455-72157 GCA_034780415.1 Cichlasoma orientale
TGTCCGATATCCGATACAGTAATTTAGGCCAGAATCGGACCGATACCGATACTGAATATCGGATCGGCGCATCCCTAGTAACAACACCCTAGAACAGACTCAAAAAATTTCCATGGTAAACAAATTAGAGACAGTACACACTGCACTCTTGCACAAGAATGTATACTACATGATGTCATTCTATTTATATAATCTGACAATAATCCAGATATAATGCATACTGCATGTGTACAGGAATATTACTACATAATGCATCAATACTACATAATCTGATATCAATGTATTATGTATAACATTCACTATAGTCATAAGGCAATTATGTACAAAACATAATGCAACCATATTGTTGATATTTGAGCAATACTGCTGAGCAGTAGGTATGGCTTTAATATTGCTCAATGATGAGTCACAGTCTGTACTATTTATGGCCATGGCTAAACCCAGACCAACACGATACACAATGCTCAGCCAATCAGAAGTTGGCATCACAGGTTAATCAATAAGGCTGCTGCCTAAAACTGATGTCACTATGAATAGACTGGCTCTTTACCTAGAAATTTGGGATTCCCCACTTTATCACTATCTAGCTACTGCCAGCTGTTCAGTGACCTAGGTCTGCTCCTAGATATGAGGAATCCCCACTTTCTCCATTTCGGTCAATAATGGTCAAGCTGCTATAGTCAGTCACACAGCACAACATGATCACATGATTAGGCTAAGCTGGTCAGGCATGGGAAAGAGGCTGCATATCATTAGCATATATTATCATTACATTAGCAGCCTGAAATCCTCCATGTTGTTTACTCTCCACTTCAGATAAATACAATTAAAGTGTACAAAGGGTACTAAACATCCAGGAATATGAACACTGTGCTGTACATCTTTGAGTAAAGAACACATATGCCAAAATTCATGGCTCAACTCCTTGTTGTTTAGGAGTCTATAGACTGGAAAGGTAAAACCTCACAGACAGACGGACGGCATGAAGACAATATCCTCCTGCTTTATATTGCACAAGAGGATAAAAAGGCAGAAGATTTCAGTAAATTCACACAAAGCAGAAATGGAATACAGCACTTTAACACTGGGCTCTCAGAAACCACTATCCCCACCTGCCTTTTTATTTATTATAGTAAAATTACTTCAGTAACACCACAGGGATGAAGCTGATTCATTAGGAAGATACACACAATAAAACGGCAGTAAGTATTCTTCCATCCATAAGCCATTCAGCTTCCTGTGGATAGAGTACTGTAAGTTTTAATATCCAGTTAAATTAAAGTTAATACAGCTCATATCGTACCAACCACAACGCCAGGCCTGTAATTTGGACACTTTACACTGGTTTATATTCACAGAGGCATGAGCTTAATGAGGTCAGTGACCCTGGATAACCTTGCATGGTTGGAAATGAGCTCATCTTCAAACCAGATGCAGTCATTGTGGAAGAAACAAGTATGAAATAATTCCTTAAATTATAAGGCCAAGCTTCAGAAAGAGCAGTCCTATCTCAATTAATTTGGGCCATCCAGTGCCTGAGATGAGCATTCAGCTCTACATTATTCAGTACACACATTTTTTTGTGTGGAGTGATGACAGAAGGACCTTGATGTTGCTAAAGTTCCCCCTATAATGAGGCCTATAATTAGATAGCTTCTAGGGTTGGTTGGGTTGAATTTGTGATCACAGCAGGGATCATCTGCTCAAGGTTATAATGTTCTCTGCAGGAAGTGGGCAACACTGCTGTGAGGGGTGTATTTTCGGATGATTCAATCATCATGAGTGTTGTGCACTGTGTGATGTAGAGATAAAGACATGGCTTATGACAAAGTATTAATCGGATCTAGAGTCAAATGTTGAAACATGTTCCATGTTCTTATCAGGCCATAAATGTGTGGAACTGCCCTTTAAAAAAAGGGATTAAAATAAAATTTTCTTTATTCATTAAAATAAACTGTTCCTCAGCAAAAGATCCTTTAAGTCCTGTAAGTTGCGAGTTGGGACCGCCACAGATCAGACTTGTTTGTCCAGCACATCCCACAGATGCTTGATTGGACTGAGACCTCAGAGTCATTGTTGTGCTCCTCAAACCATTCCTGAACCATTTTTGCTTTGTGGTGGGGTGCATTAGCCTGCTGAAAGAGGCCACAGCCATCAGGGAATCTAATTTCCATGAAAGGGCGTGCACGGTCTGCAACAATGCTTAGGTAGGTGGTACGTGTTAAAATAACATCCACATGGATGGCAGGACCCAAAGTTTCCTGACAGAACCTCTACATTTAAAGGACTCACTTGCTCCCTAATAATCCCAGCCACTAACAGGCGCCATGATGGAGAGATAATCAGTGTCATCCACTTCCCCTGTCAGTGGTCATAATGTTAGGTCATGACTGGTGTAATTGTACTATTATTACCTTAAAATCATTTCACCATCACTTACTGTTTGTAGGAGATTTTCTGCTTCCTCTTGTAGCAATCCAGCACCCATTCTTTACGTACGATGATTCCACCCGCTGATTTCACCTGGCTGTACTTGGGGGTGTTAGCGAAGGCACAGCTGCGGATTATTGGGCCGAAAGAGATGCATGGACACACACAGACACGTATGGTTACATCACTAAAGAGAAGCTAACAAGGGCAGGCTGTTCTGACAGCAGAGATCAAGATGCAATCAAACTGAATTACTGAGAGTGCTGACAGGACTTTCACACCCAACTCTGATCTGTTTCAAAGATAATAATTGACATTACACACACACACACACACACACCATCTGAAACAATTGCAACAAGATTTTTTTGCAAGGCATGCTTGAAAATTTGTTTAAAGATAACGGTGATTTGGTTATTTAACAATTACCATTTTCTGTGATAATTATATTTCAGCTTGAACATCTTTTACCTCAAACAACATTCCATTTAAAAAAAAAGTTTATGATACGAATAGCATGAATAACTTTTCTTTCAACTTATCTTTCTTCAATTTTATCATCTGCCATCTCTCTGCAGTTTCACCACATATTGATCCTTTGCCTTATCTGCAGCTCTTTTGCATTTGCTCATTTATCTCTGCACATTCTCATGGTGGAGTTATATTTCTAAGCTGTCCTTGGCACCAAAGGGCGACTGTAAACTGTGTCCTTAGCAGCTTGAGCTGATGTGGTAAAATAAAGAGCAGATTTTATTAAAGCTGATGTTGTCTTGATGGTGTCACCTAAACCCACCTAACAATGTCAATGAAATAAACATTAGATTTTGCAGGGGTTAGGCAAAAATAAATAACAAATAAATAAATAAAATGTCCTTCAAAACAGTAAGTACTATAAATTTTAAGTGTTCTAAAATCATAAAAAAAATAGACGAGAAGATTGATACAACTTTTATATACGCTCATAAAGGATGAGACTAGAGGATAAAGCCTGCAGCTGTTAGCTTACCAAAAAGACAAAAATGTCAATAAGTAATTCAAAAGTTTGGATAAGTGGATTTTGTCAGCCTTGAACAGTAGCAGCCTCTCTTTATGCTAATCTACTCTAACCACCTGCGGGCTGCAGCTTCACATTCACTGAGCAGGCACTGACAGTTGAATAAATCTTCTCATCTAAAGTCAGCACTGAGCGAAACAAGCATATTCTCCAAAATGTCAAAGTATTAAATTTAGGGGTGCATTCAAGTTATGAATGCTAGATTATGCCAATCCTTTCGCTTCATCTACTTACATAAGATGTGTGGAGTCAGGCGTCCAGTCTGGGCGATACTTGGCTCCCATTTCCAGCGCTCTGTCCCTCAGCTCCCCTCTGAAGGGGTTCTGGAATCCGCTGAGGACAAACACTACCCCCTCCATGATCCGGTTAAATGGGACCTGCTGGTCTTTCTGGGATTTTGCCTTCTGTTGAGGTTTAGGCTCAGGTTTAGACTGACTCTCCCTCTTCTTTTCAGTGGATTTCTGTAATGGTGACGCTGTAGAGATAATTGTCAAAGTCAAGGAAGGTTCTCCAGGTGAATAACCAACTTGCTTGCTAAGATTCAGACCCTGTATTACCTTTGGCTGTGCTTGGGCTGGGTGTATTGACTGAACTCAGCTTGTGTTTGGGGGTTGCAGGTTTACCCTCAGGTGAACCAGATGGACTGCTTTTCTTTGAAGGAGGGGGGCCGGGGGCGGACTGTCGCTCTTTGCTGAATTCAAATTTTCTTTTTGCTGGTGGCTAGGGGGGAAAAAGTAGCAGTTAAAATTTATTTTTAAAAATCCTAATTAGTATATTACTATAGATAAAATCAATATTAGTAAAAAGAAAAGTGGAAGTGGAAGAGGAATCACGGCGATAACTTTTTAGTTTACTATGCACAGGCATGTTTGTGCAGTTCACCCCAGGAGGCTTGATTTACTGTTCCTTTCAGAAGTCAAAGTGACATGTGGCTGTCATTTCCATGTGTCAGGAGCCCCTCCCAGTTTCCTCCTAACAGTGTCCTCAGGCAAAATAACAGTGACGCATTTTCATGCCTGACATATAATCTATAGCTTAAAGCTGTTTTTTTGGTGCTGCATTAAAAATGATTGAAGAAATTAAAACAATTATTCTTTAAAAAAAATGTATACATACACTCTAAAAAAATAACGATATACTATACGTCTAATGATTTTTTTGTAGGTGAAGTTAAGAAGTACAAAAAAAAGTAAATTATTTCTGCTGTTTTCCAGAAAGTAGTTGATATTACCTAATCCAATGATGCTGAGTTCAAAAATATCAACAAAAATATTGCATCATGTACAGTTTGGTCATGAAAATCAAAATTTTTTTCCCCCCACATTCATGTTCTTTGTCTTTTCAGCACAATTTGCATGTTTTCATACGTTTTCTTTCAACTGGACAGAATGACCATTTGGCATTGATGGCAAAGTAACTCATCATGCAGGCTGACCTTTGAGCTGTCAATGAGCAACTCATCATACTCACAACCCATTGCACCCAAAAGACCTTCAACATCAACACAGCAGACAGTCAACATCCATGTCAAAGAATGGAACACTGAAGTGTTTGAACTCAAGCTTGGCTCATTACCTTCTCATTTCTACTGAACAAAGAACTGCCTCTTTATTTTCTTTCTTTTAAGGCCACAAATATGATGCGCATTCAACATTTCAATTGCTCTTTCACTGAAATAAAAACATATTCAGGCGCTTATATATGATTCCAGTAGCTTAATCACCAGCTGCTTCTCATGCACTCATGGTAAAAAACATCACACCGAGGTTCTTTAAAGGGAATGGCTGTGCCGGTAATAAAAGGAGCCTTCCCTCTCAGACTTCAGCTTTCCTTATTAACGGACTGTGAGCACAGCACATGCTGCTATTTGGGAAAACAACTCAAGGAAACCAAGATCTCCAACTGATGCCATTCTGGGAAATGAGCTGCTCCATAACAACGGCTCATTTTCTAACCTAAGGTTACTTCAGTTATTAGATCAAAAGCTTTATTTTTCAGGCACTATTTGGTGGAAGTAAAACGCAAAGATTAAGAAACTGTTTTGAGAGAGTGTCCTGTGCTGACCCAGGCAGCACTAACCCGGCATGTTTTTCAGTGGCACCGCAGCTCTTAAAGGAAAACTGGGCAAGCACGGGGAGAACATGCAAACTCCACGCACGAGGGACCTACTTGGGTTTGAAACCAGGGGTTCTGAATGGGTTCTATCGAAAGCTGCATTGCCTGTTATGCCTTTTCTATGTTCCTTTTCCACTTTCATGAGGTCTAAATAAAGAAAAAGCCCTCCTGCCCATTAAGAGGAGAATGGGGATGTTTACTACCTGTGGTGAGGCAGAGGTGGAAGAAGAGGCCTGGCCTGATGAGTGGGAGCTGCCACTTGCTTGCAGAGCAGCGGCAGCGTAGCTTATCTTCTCACTCTGAGGAGACGCTAAAGAGAGAGCGGTGCAGAGAGAAAGTTAAGAAAAAAAGCAGCCTGATAACTAAGAACGCCTTTGAAATCGCTTCATTCTTGTCTGGTGGCATACCTAAGTAGTTTAGGAAAAAAACAAAAACAAATAAGTGCTGTGTTGGGTTTTTATTATTCAACAAAATTACCATTTTATTATCATAATGAACATACAGAATTTAACTGGGCTCCAGGAGCTGGAAAACACAAAGAACTGGATTTACCTTTGAGTGAAGTGCTGGATTTTGTTGCGTTCTCCCGACTGAAGAAGAGACTGCCAGGTTGAAGGCTGGGCCCGGATGAAGGAGACTCATCTTTCACCCTGAACTGTCCCAGCTTTGTCAGTTTCTGACAGGAGAGAAGAAGGAAGAGTTCAGAGCCAGCAGAGAAGATGGAGAGACGCGAGTGCTTTTTCCCCTAATACAGCAAAAAGGCTAACATGAAAAATGATTTCATGAGTAAGAACGTTTTTTGCAGGATAGATTAATGCTGCAAGTACTAAAAAACGGTGTCAGGCACTTATCCTGGATTCCCACTACAGCACAAATTAAAGTAAAAATATATTAAGTAAAAATTCACGTTGATGTCCAAGTAAAAGTGTACTAACACCAGAAATGCGGTGAGGTCACACAGATTATTAACTTTATGATCTCATCAACATGACACAGAATGGGTGAATGAGCAGATGTGAAGTCACATTAATAGTCTGGTTTATGATTTATGTCTTAAGTAGCTTGCTGTCAAAACATAAACAGTATAAAAGATGGATGTAGATAAGGTGACATCACTCATTGGTTACTTAAGTCCTGTTTTGAAGCTTCCAGATGAGCATTTTTGCTGTCGCCATTGTAATGAGGAGGGGCGGGTCTGACAGTGCAATCGCTCGCTCATACAACAGTTAATCCTCCATTTTTAAATATAGTATGACCAAAACTTTCAAAATACTTTTTTTTTTTATCCAATATGACCCAAAATGAGTGAGTGAGTCTAAAAACTCAGCAGGAAAGTGTTTACAGAGGTCAAGACAGAAACACGTGTTCATAGACTTTTACAGGCCTGCAGTTAAAATGAGCATTTCACCAGTTTTAGAATATTCTGTTTGTATCCTATTGTATTGTTTAGTCATTGAACAGTCGACATGTTTGGCTTATTTGCCAAAGTGAAAAAAACAAACATTATATTTTATATTTATTATATTTTTCAAAGTAATGTATGAAAAACATCACTTTGGTTTTTGGAACCAACACCTGGGTACATTTTTAGCACTAAAATATGGTCTCAATTTAAAAAATTAAATGCGAAGAAAACAGCGAATTACTTACTGGGGAGGAAGTTGGAGGAGAATCGTTTTTGTCAGGTGGTGAATGAAACTTAACAAAGGCAAGCCCGTATGCAATATTCTACAAAGAGCAAAAACACATTCATATTATACTTCCATAAAGAAGACAAAATTCTGACTCAAACAGCGCCTCAACAAACGGGGCAACTGACACAGGCTCTGGAAAGATGATCATAGCGCTTACATTTCATTCCACAATAAGTGAGTTACATTAACTGAACAACCATGCAGCCATGCTGCCTGCACTTATGTTGCAGTCATTTGGTATTGTATGCCAGGTCCTATTGAACTACTGTATGCAGACAGTGCTATCATACCATGACAGGCTTCAATCCAAAAAAAACAGATGTATTTGCTAATTACACTTCGAACACTAAAAAAAAAAAAAAAAAAACAATCACTGCTATAAAACCACTGGGTGCTTACCTTGCTGTATGGCTGACTACACACAATTTTCACCCTGTCCCACTTCTCCTGGGCTGTGCTCTTCTGCAGCTGGGTGGGCCCAAAAAACCGCACACGGTTCATGTTGGTGCCGTTGCGGCTTTCCGTGGGGGACATGAAGGAAGATGTAACAAGAAGAACCTAAAACAATGAGATTGAAAACAAACTGAATGAAATGAAATAATTAAGGTTTTCGGGAAGTGAGTTATTTATTATTATTTGTCAGAATACCTCATAGTCCTGATCTCTGACAGCTGAAGAATTTCCCACCAACACCTCAATGAAAGCTGAACCTTCATTTCCAATATCGATGCTGTGCACTTGCTCTTCCTTCTCAAACTGAGTAAAAAAGTAAGACAGTGGTGGTTAAAAGAGCTTACACAACGCACTGAAACTAGTAAACATGTTCTAAATGTGTAGGTCAAGCAAAAAGTCAAAACACTTAACCAAATCTATCCATCTATCATATTCAATATGTCTAAATATGTAAACTATAATCTCAACTAACACTAAAGTTTTATTGTATTTTTTAATTCTGTGATGTGGCAACATAATGGCTTAGTGGTTAGTATGGTTGTCTCATAGCAAGATGGTACTGAGTTCAAATGCGGGTACAGTAAGACCCTTCTGTGTGAGGTCTGCATGTTAATACTGCCTTTGTAAGCCCAAAGCACTCTTGCCTAAGAGATTCTTAGTCTTAAAAATCTATTCAGCTGTCTAATCCTTGCAAAATAAGGAAAGGTTCAGCTATTTCTAGGTAAACAGAACTACAAACAAATGTGTGTGTATGGCGAGTAAGACATGGATATTAGGAAATACAATGTTGCAAACACCTGGATGCACAAGTATACAGTTTTACTGGTGATATGCCAGATACACTATATGAGCAGGTGTATTTATTGTATTTGTGTTACAGAAGTGAGTAGCTGCCATCCAACTAAAATCCACATCAATACATCACGTTATTACAGTTTGTTCACATAGAGAGCAAAAAAAACAAAGAAAACGAACAAACCTGCAGAATGACTGATATCTGCTTCTCCCCGGGTTTGGCTGCTTTCCACTTTCTGTAGGTGTCAGAGTTCAGCAGGTTGCCTGCCTTGTGTGTCTGTTTTTGTAACACAACACAGGTGAGTATGAAGCAGCCTCACAACTCAGCTTTCCCCATATACATCTCACACGTTATGCATGCCGGGGAACTTACAGAATCCTCGGTGCTGCAGGACACCACGTGCTTCAGCTGGATTTCTGGCATGTTGTTATTGTTATTGATGATCGGCAGGCCAAAAGCTGATTGACAAGTCCACTGATCACAGTCACGTTAACCAAACGGGCGCGTGCCTCGCCACGAAGCGATCGCAACCGGCTAACAAGACATAAAACACATCCGAATCCTCTCCACTGGCAGTGACTTAAACCTTAAAGTTTAATTTGTTATTAGGCGCTGACTAACCTGATAGCATGCTAACAAACAATAGGCAACTTTTCCTAATGAGCCTGATTTTAGCACACTTGAGGGGCTGTTCCGCGTAAACCGTTCACACCGTTATGTACATGGTATATATCCGCTACTTTTTTGTTAGCGTTAAGATCAGAAAATACGTATTATAGAGTTTGATTTTGAGTTAAATGTGCGGGAAGGTGCACTCATTTTCCCACCAAAAGCCTGTGAACGCCAGGATGTGACGCAACTTCCGACTAACGGCAATTCTATCCAATGAGAGCTTTTTTTGTCTTCTTCTATTATGAAATTACTGTGGTTTATAGTGCCTCCATTCGGTGAGCATGTGAACAGGCATTCAAATACAGCACTTATTAACATTGTTTAAAATTAGGGAACGTTAATGTAATTTTTGTCACATGTACACTTTTAGACATCGTGATTTTAATGATTTTAAAACTTTTCCTTAAAGAAATCTTTCAATATATATTTTTCAAACCAGACAGTTCAAGATCGCATAGCAGGAAGAATCCAGATTAAATCTCAGCCTTCATAGTCCATAGCTGCAAAATTATGCATCACATCAGCAACAAAAAGAGCACAGTAACAGTTTTTTTTAATTAGAAGTGCATCATGAATCAAACTAATAATCAGCAATATACACATAATTACAGAAGCATAAAGTTATATAAAAACACTAAAGAAGATGCAACGTAGGCATTGCTGGTACAAACCTGTGTAAATAAAATTGCCCTGATGAAGTATGCAGATAAAAAAGCCAAGTAAAAAAGTTCATTGTCAAGCATGTAAATAAATGTGCATTTTGAATAGATGAGCATGTGAGGGGGACTCTACATTATTTCTTTTTTGATGTTTGAATCACATTATTTTTTATAGCTTTGCATTTACAGCAAATTAAATTCTTTAAATATATTTTCAAGGCAATGAGCAGTGTGAAAACCCAGTAAAGCAACAGTCACAAAAAAAGGTGCTGAAGTTCCAATGCTAGAAAAACTTTCAGGAATGCTTAATTCAGCAGAGTTATCGCTGATGTAATGACTCTTAGAAATTTCATCACAGCTGGAGCTGCTCTCTGTCCTTCCAGAGAAACTTTAAAAGCTTCCTGAGGACCACGTCCGGCTGCTGTTATAAATGCAGCTGACTGGTCAGACTACATCAGGTTTGAGGGTCTGTTTTTTTTTTTCCTCAAGGGCTTCACAGACAAAACAGTGAAAACTCTTTCATCAAACCATTTCTTTTTTTTTTTTTTGAAGAGTAAAGAAACACATCACTGTCACTCAGTGGCAGAAACTGTTGTGTGTGTGGAAACTAGGAGAAAGAAGAAGCAACCACAGATCAGAGTGCACTGTTCTGAAATGCAAATTACATATGTACATGTATGGATTTACATTGTCTGCAATATTCTAAGAACTACAGAAACATGTGGATAACAACCAGTATGACTTCAAAGTTTAATGTCACTTTAATGTAACTTTGTGCTCAGAGAATCTCCAGGTAGATGCCTGTCTCTGAATCTGCCACAGCAGCACCCTGCACCTCTCTTAGGCCTCTGACCTCCTGTCCAGCTCTTTGGTTAATTCCTCCATCTTGTCCACCTCTTCGCCTCTCCCCACCCCTTCTGCCCATCGGACGGATCTGAAAAAAGGAGAGCAGATGTTGCCATTTGCTATTTCCTCTTCACAAACACTGCCCTGAAAGATCAAGGTCATCAAATACCTGCTTAGTACGGACAAAAAGAGGCGTGCAGTTCTGGTACACAAGCTGGTAGCTGCCATTGGTGTAAATGTGAGTCACTTCTGTGCAGTTGATATATAGGGGCATCCTGTCCTGATAAACTTCCAATGCTGCAGGGTACATGGCAGGATGTCTTCTTAGAAAGTGCCTGAGAGGAACAGAGCGGATGTTTTAAGACAAGCAAGTGTGACACAATCCAAGTAAACTTTTAAAGGGAAACGTTTCTGTACATACTTTCTAGATCTCTTTTTGCAGCAGTAGACAAGAAGGGCCAGAAGGGATATGACCAGGACGATGGTGACAGCAGGTAAAATCAACCACAGGAAAAGTGCCGTTTCTGTATGTGGGACACAAGACCAGCAGTAGATCGGCATCTCATTACTGGATAACATGAGCTTCAAACTTCAGTGCAAACAAGATCAATCAGATTTTACACTCATAGTTCAAGAAAGTTACTAGCTTTTCTTTGCAGCTTCTTTTCTTCTGCTTGTGTTTTTAAAGCTGCAGGCGTGCTGCTCAGAAGTTTCAGCACAAGCGGGGCATCAGAGTGAATAAACAAGGGGCAGAGCTGTTGTCTTTGTTAGTATGGAAAAGCAGTGCTTTGAACACACCTTCCTTTCCCTGCAGCAAGACCAGCGAGTCGTTTCCCAGAGCGTTGAAAGCAAAGCAAATCACCTTCTGAGGTTTGTCCATCTTGCCCCTCAGAGTAGCTGTTAGTGCACTGGGCTCTGATGTTACAGACACGTTGTAATCTTGAGGTGGAACAGTCCCATTAACGCTCCAGGTGACTGCAGGTTTGGGGTTAGAGTCAACAGAGCATTGACACACCACCTCTGAATCCTCTGCAACACAGAAGGAGGCAAGTTGGATGATGGCTGGCTTATCTGGAAGAGAGGAAAAAAACAACAGTTTATTCACTATTTATTGGCTGGGATTAGTACCTTCAGAGCCTTTGCAGGCTGTTTGGTTAGCCAAGTCAAATGGCTGCGCATGTAGAAGCTCTACAACTTCAGCGTGGTTTAATTGTCCAGACAATAAACTGGTTTCTTGCCCTTTATTCATTAATACATACTGGTTAATGTATTATCTGTATAACCTCTTATAATTAACAGCTGTTCAGATTTTTGCTTCTCCAAATGGCTGCTCTGCAGTCTAATCCACAGTTTGCTTAAGCTCCTTTCTCCTATTTTTGTGCTCCAATCATAGAATAACCTCCAGACAACACTGAAATGAAATGATTTTTTTTCCTCCCTGGGAGAGTTCAAAGTTCAGATTTCACTTCTTACTTGTAAATTGGATTTGAATTATGCACCCATAGTCGTTTTCTTCTCCTTTTATTTTACAGCTGTTTTTGTTATGCTCATATTTATACTTTTGTAACCTTGTGATTTTAATGTCAAAGAAGCGCCTGGATAAATAAAATCCTTTTAAAGGCTTTTCTTAGTAAAAGGCATATTTTCTAACACTAATCATTTGAAGCCCTTTTTCAGCTTTTGGTGCAGTCATGTCACAGCCTGCTCTGGAGTGTGGTTAGCTGGAACCAAACAACAGCACATACAGTATGTAATACATGTATGGGAATCAGAGAGGGTCAAGGAGAGGTAGAATTACATTGTATATTAAGAGTTGTGAACTGAGATTCTCCTCGACCAAGTGCGTTCTGAGCTGAGCAGCGGACCCTCATATCTCGAGTCACGTTGTACAGCCGGACTGTGTGCGTTCGCTGGTGGAGGTGCACGGTGCGGCCATGTTGAATGTAGGACCAGCGGTACTGTGTTGCCGGAGGGTCAGCTTTACATGCGCACACCAGCAGCGCACTGGACCCCTCCTTCACTGTCAAGGACTGGACTTGAATCTTCACGTCTTTTGGAGGAACTAAAAGCATCAAAAGGCAAGAAGGTTTTAGCTCATATTGATCCAAGGAACACAAAGATACTAGTCAAAACTATGCTTACATGTCACATGCAGATCCTTCAAACTGGATAGTGTTTTGGGGCCTGGAAAGATGACCTCACACCTGAGCCTGGGCTTCACCGGGTTTGTCACAGTAAAGGTCAAAGATGCCAGTAAAATCTGTCTTTGGGGATCTGGGTACAGTGTCTGTTGTTCCCCCGGCTCAGTTCTGTTCAGCTTGGATCCCCGCTCCCACATAAACTGCAGGGCAGGAGGTGTGGAGGGGCAGTGATAGTTGACAGAGCAGTTCAGGGTGACCAGTTGCCCTTCTGTGGCTGACAGCAGGCCGCTGATGACAGGAGCTTCAGGTGTGTCTGTCAAGGAGGAAAATCTCCATCACTGTGGTGTTTTATCAGCTCAGTACATTTAACTGAAAACAGTATTCAGTAAGCACAAAGAAGAACCTCTTGCAAAGATTGTTGAGGAATGAGATTGTTGACTCTTCTATGTAATATTTACCACGTGAAAAAAAACAATCAGAGTTTAAAAGAGTTAAAAGAGGAAGTGCACCGTTTTCGCCACTCACCGATAACGTCCAGATTGAAGCTCCCTGGCTTCCCCCAGAGTAAGTCATCTTCTTTCTTCAGAGAAATTTCAAACACCTGGGGGTCATCCTCCCTGATCCTTTCAATCTTCACTGAGCAGTCACCCTCTGCGATTTTGCCAAAAAGGGATGCTCTGCCTTGGAAATCTCTGCTCACTTGGCCTTTGTCCTGGCTGTTAAAAGCAGTGCTCCGAAGAGGAAAAAAAGGGCCACCACCTCTGAACCTCAGCCGCACATCCACCCTCTGCTTCCTCCCCCTGACAGGATGAGGAGCTGGAGGAGTGAAGGAGCAGGGAATCACCACACAGGAGCCCACCAGAGCTTGGACACGGTCAGGGACTGAAGGTACAGGAGAGACAGCCTGGACCCCCCTCCACAAGGCTGCTGTTGTAATGGAGCACAGAAAATCATTTAATAAGCACCATTTGATGGCTGTGAAGCGGCGTTTCACAGTTCTGTTATGACCAGTGAGAAGCCAAATACAATCTCCCAAGTCGATGGCCGTTAAAAAGTTTTACTTGCAATCAAGAAGATGTAGCAGAATGACTCTGTGAGATCTTGTAGAAAGGTCATCTTAAATGCTAAACTTTATTTGACAAAAGTTTTGCAACAATGACTACAACTACAAAATATCACACTGAAACCCATTTTGCAGCAGTTGTATATTTAGAAAGGGGAAGGGGGTAAAAGGCCTTTTAGCTCTGCAGTCAATCTGTTACTCAGATTTTTTTCCCTCTGTGTTTATTATGTAGTGAAAAAGATAAAACATTTTTTAAAAGTAATTATTTTCAATATTTACTTTAACTTAATGAAAGATAAAAAAGCATAGAAGTTTTACAAAAAATAAAATCCAATGTTTTAATATTTAATTTCCATCAATTCATGACATTTTACAGAAAACATTCAGACACACAAACAGTAAATAAAATAAATCTCTAATATTTATAATTTTGGTGAGACCTGTGGAATCCAGCACAGGGAGCCATTACATGATAACAAATACCCTTGAAATGCACTGAAAAAGAAAAGCAAAAGCATTTAAAATGATTAATAATAATTTGTTTAATTACTTACCAAAAATCAGGGGACACACAAGGAAGACAGTGTCCGCATGCATGTCGATGTCTGCAACCCTGCTCTGCCGGCACAGACAGGGAAGGATGAACAAAAGAGCAAAGAGGAAGCTGGATCATTTCATTATGCTACTGGTACTATGCCTTCCTGTTCTGGGGGGGGGGGGGGGGGGGGGGGGGGGGGGGGGGGGGGGGGGGGGGGGGGGGGGGGGGGGGGGGGGGGGGG
>JAVDPK010001197.1:105771-126641 GCA_034780415.1 Cichlasoma orientale
CAGGTTAAAAAAAAAAAAAAAAAAAAAAAAAAATGACAGGCTGACATTCTTGGACTAAAAAAATTGTCATCAGTAATGGGGGACATTTGAAAGTCGATGTGTACCATGAACCAATGCATCCAGTTCAGTATTTAAGGTTTGACTCTCATCATCCCATTGGAGCACAAACTGCATGTCATCAAGACACTACAACAGAGAGTGAAGACCATCCCCACAGGTACAGCAGCCAGGCAAGACGAGGAACGTCATATCAAGAAGGCCCTGAGTACATGTGGTCATCCGAAATTTGTCAAAGCTGACAAGGCACCTAAAGAATGCTCCAGGCGATCCAGGAGAGAAGAGGGACAACTGCTACCAAAGCAACAACCTTTGGCTTCTTTTGTATTTGACCTGACATCTCTGGGCCACCGTACTTCTCTTTATCGCAATGGATTATACAAACTCTGAGTGCCAATAAATCAGTTTTCCAGAGAGGGGTGAAGCTACTAAGTTTAATTAGTGCAAAATGTGCAGAAAATTCTTCCTAGAACTTGGGCAGTGGCTACAATCCTGTTTGGTGACAATTTAATCTAATTTAATTTAGTTTTTAGGGTTTTGTTTTATTTTTTATTTCTTCATTTATTTCTTTATCAATATGTTGAATTTGATGCCAAACACGTTTGCCACTGTGCTTCATAAACTTTTCTCTTCTTTTAATAACAAGCTGTAGGAGTTTGGGAGAAACCATCTACTGTACACAGGTGCTTTTTTTCTATGTTTAAGACAAAAGATACAGTTAACTTGTTTTTTGCACCTTATAAGACACCAGTGTAATTCCTTGTATTGCATGAGGGACAAATGGAGATGTGTGTCTTTGTCCTGTTATCAGAAAGTCTTCTCCTCAACCAAGCTTTCTGTAATAAGTGTTTGGATTAAAACATCTAATTCTGTGGTGCTAATCTGTATCAGCAGATTAGCACAAGAGAAAAAGTATTTTAACTACTCAACAGTTTGGGCCTTATTTTTGGATTTTTCATTTCTTAACATAAAAGCACGCTGTTGTTTGAAATAATCCTACTGAAATAAAAACGTGCTTGAAAAAGAAGACAACGGGACATCTTTAGGTTTGTGAAGATGTTTCGCTTCTCATCCAAAAGGCTATCAGCCACGTACAATGCAGTCTTGAGATCCCTTCCCAGGTGTTTTGATCCCCACTCACACCTTGGCTCAGGTAAACTCAATAGCTCACATGATGGTGGGCAGTGTCTCACAGAGGTTTCACCCATTGGCCCCAGGTAATCGTAAAGACACGCACCTTGTGACAACTCACAGGGATTTATCTCGGATGAGAGGCGAAACATCATTCCAGAACTAATGAATGCGATCTTATAATGATGGAATGGAGCCAAGTCTAGCTTGTTTTTTTTCTTTCACAAACACTTTTTAACTATCAACCAGCACTTTCAAAGAAACTGTAAGAAAAGTTTTAAAAAAAATTGGATTAATGTTGAATGAAGGAAGACTCCAGTGGATTTTTTTTATGCAAACCTAAAATTAATACAAGCATATATTAACAATAAACTTTTCTTTTTGCTATAACACAGACATAACACAGAGAGACAGACCACCATTCACACCTATGGGCAATTTAGAATAATCAATTAACCTAACCCCAGTAACTGCATGTCTTTGGACTGTGGGAAGAAACCGGAGTACCCAGAGAAAACCCACGCAGACACGGGGAGAACATGCAAACTCCACACAGAGAGGCCCGGGCCAAGGTACATTTGAACCCAGACCTTCTAGCTGTGAGGCAACAGTGCTAACCACCACATTTTTTTCTTTTTTCCTTTTGGTGACAAAATGATTGTGAGGAGGAAGATTCCTGAACTTTCTCTGATGCATCTACAAATTAAAAGAAAGAATATTTTTTATTGCAGTTGATTTTCCAAGTACAATCTTGATTATATCTCTATGCCTAATTAAAAGTAGTCAACCATTTAAAACATTTGGAATGACACCACAAGCAGGAAACTTACAATGTTGCTGTGTAACCAGTGCACTGTGCTCCTTAGTCCTAAAGGCCTGTAGACACTGGCTGGTGTCTTCCTTGCAACCACTGGTTGGCAGAGTAATGTATGTTCCCTGACCAGTTGGCAAGTCACTAAGTGAAGCACAGGTCCAAATATGTATGTAGTGTTGCAACAAAAAACGGTCTATTGCAATTTCTGTGGTCTCTAGCAGATTGCTGCGGTCATGTGATTGTTTTTGTCATGAAGCCGATCATCAAAAGCTGACTTGGCATTAAAAAAAATCCTTAGTAAAATGAGGCCAATTGAATAGTGGCACATCCACGGCACACACCAATAAAATGCAGAATAAACATGTAAAAAGCAACATGGGCAGAGTTTCCCCATCATGTACAGATCATACAAAATAAGGACACTTCATGTAAGATTTAAATTACCAGTTTATCAAATATCACTTTGTTACAAGTGTTTTTTTTTATATTTGTTGAGCTGTAAAAAACTGCATTTGAAATTACCTGCCACTACATAAAAAGTAGCTCCCCTTCGGTAGCTAATTGATGCATGTTTTGCTGTCACTTTTTTGGCTCACTGTTTCTCTTATGTTCTGAGTCGTCTGTATCAGTCTTTTACTGCAGGTGTGGCTCAGGCAGGTGAAGTTAAGGTTAAGCTAACAGATGCTTCTCCAACTGATAAGATAATTCTAGATAATTCTGGAAGCAAATGGGAAATGTTTCAAATCTGCACTTCACAGTTTCTGGGAACATTGAATGAAAATCAGCTGGTATCCTGAGTTAACAAAGCAGGCTTGAATCACTCCCTGTAGCCTGCAGAAAATGGACTCTCGGGTGCTGTAAATCATTTCCATTGAGTGTCTTGTTTCATTTATGACGACATTAAGTTCTTTTTATATTTCATGCACTCCTTATTGCACAATATCCCATTGTGAACCTAAATGAATAATCCAATTTTATTTATAAAGTGCCAAATCACAAGTTGCCTCAAGGTGCCTAACAATAATTTGCATTGTGTGCAGAGTACAGGTAAACCAGTGAGTAAACATTACAAAAGAAAGTTAAACCCCTGTTTTCGTCACACTGTCTTAGCTTCTTTAGGTGATTAATTTAAACTGGTTCTTCTGAAACTAGAGATCATCGTTATTGTGTCTTGCTTGCATTTCAGATATCCTAGAAACTCGTGCTGTCATTCAATCTTTCAACAACAAAAAACATAACTATGGAAACTATCCAAACCTACCCTTTCTGCAATCAGTGCAGAGCAGAAACATTGCCTCACACAGAGAACATTATTTCTTTTGTTACTCTAAATAGACAACAGCTGTGGCGGGGAATTTCTTCAAGTTTGACATCAGAAGTCACTTCGACCCAAGGATGAACTGATTTGATTTTGGAGTCTAGTGATCAGTGTCATTGTGACCCCAGATCTGTTCCGTTGTTGAGATTCATTCTGCAACTCCCAAATATACAAATATACTGGAGTTAATCGGGGTCACGCCTCCTTTACAGTCAAATTACAAATTTCAGAAAAGTCTGGTCCCTGGTTTGCCCCTGAATGATCCCTCTGTGTGCTGTCATTTGATATTCAAGTCAATGAACGCTTCAATGTATCACTCAGGTGCAGGGTGAGTTAATCCCATGTGGGATTGGTAAAAGAGCACATTTCATAGTAAAGGTCATAACAATGATCGCATTCACTTTTGTGCATTGTTTCGTTAACACTAAAAAGTTTCCTGTGTCTCATGTGAAACTCCCAGCAGTAAAACAGGCTGGTCCAGTGGTCAAAGGCATCACATATAAACTCCCAGACTCTGTCTGCAAACATACAAAGAGGGAAATTCGTCTCAGATAACAGTCAGTCAAGTGGACAAACGAGGTAAGGAAGATTCTCTTCCTTATATTTACTATTTCTATTATACTTCCTCTATTTACTATTTGTATTATCATCATGTTGTGTTTGTTATATTATGCAAAACATTCACATTTGGTTCCCTTATTTGTTCAGTCACTATTGTTTTTTAACCAAGGACTTCATTGTAGGCTTAGAAAAAAATGACCGGGGAGAAATTATTTTATAGTAAACTGTGACTGTGTTCATGACAATCTGCTTTAAAGTCTGAGAGTGTGTCCTCTTTAGAAAACCTAAGCAATTAATCAATAATAAACAATTTAATTAACATTTTTTTTGGTAGTGGAGAAATTTGAGGTAGATATAAAAAATTTGAAAAAATAAAATGTATTTATTTTTAAAGTTGTGTATTCATTTTCAGTTTTATCATAAGGAGCTGATATGAAGCTTGGGTTGCTGGTCGTGGTGGCTGTGGCAGTTCTCCTGCCCAGCTTTTCTGAGAGCCGGATTGTCTCCAAATGTGAGCTCAGAGACAAGCTCAAAGAAAAGCTCAAACTGCCCAAGAGACAGGAGGACGGAGTCTTGGCAACAGGTGAGCTTAAATGTGATTTTTCTTTTGTTTTTGGTTTAAGAACCTCCAGAGTCACAAACACAAATCACTTGGGTGCTGATGAAAATTAAAGCTGTACCTTAGCTGTACAAAAATACACATCTGAGGCATTTCAGCTGAGTGCTACTTTATGCTTATTCTTTATTAGAGGAAAATATGAACTCCATTTCATATATCTGCAGAATAGAGTCAACAAATAAATTGTGATATAATATTAGCAGCATGTGTGTAACCACGACCTTTGTCCAGGACAGAGAGTGTTAATGACATCACCATTAACATAACGTGCACCAAAGTTCTAGCAAAGGGTAGTCTGGTCTAGTCTATCAATAATAAAAAAATAAAAAAAAAATGGTATACGTTTTTTTCTACTCCATGTAATTAGCCTCAGCATATGCGTGTAGTTTATTTTTATAAAGAGGTGCTAAATGACTAAAAAGGTAGAAAAAAGGGACTAATACAGTCTTTGCTCTTTTGAAGGTGGGGTGGAGATCCTTATAGATATCTGTGTCCACACAATCAATGAAGTAACTAGAAAAGTAGCCATTCAAAGAAAAGTAATAGTACATACAGTCAGTTTCAGAGGTTAAAAGAAGAGAATGTCGCTATCACCCTTTTCCTTTTTTTGCTTTTGACATCTGTACATCTGACTTGTTGCAGAACTGAATAAGAAGTCCCATCTGAATGCCAATCTTATCACAATGTTTGGCAAGCGCATATCAAAATGCTCATAAGAACGAAAACCAATAAAAAGGAACACATATGTGCAAAATAAAACTAAAAGCAGATACATTTTGGAGGTTAAAGGAAGACAACGACTCTTACTGGCTATCACCTTTTTAATTTTATTTTGTTTCCTTGTTTGCTTTCTACTCTTTGTGTGTACGACTGGTTTGCTGCAGTTATCTGTGAAGTGGACAGGAGGTCTCATCTGAACACCGCCTTGGTCACAGTGTTTGGCAACCGCATACCTACCACACCCACGCCAACAGTGATCACAACCCCCGCGACAACAGGAGCCAACAAAATGACCACTGCAGCCACCATCCAACCACCAAGCACCAATTCAACAACCACTCAGCTGACCAATTCTACTACTGCTGCTACTGCTACTGCTACTACGACCACTGCTACTAGCCCTGCTACAACTAACTTCACCATCAGCTCAGTGAGCACAACCCTCGTGTCAAACAGCACAGGTGGCGGCAAACGGCGAAAGCGGGAGGCGGACTCAAGTAGTGAGGAGGATGAAACGAGCAGTGAGGAGAATGCAGGACACACCATGAAGCCTTGGTCCCTCGGCCTTTATGGGCTCTTCCAGCTGTCTGACAAACAATTCTGTGATTCGGGGTATGGCCAATCCAGGAATGTGTGCCGTACCTCCTGCACAGGTGGGTCCTTGCACCAGAAGCAAACAGAGATTAATTAATTAAGTCTTCCTTTTTATTTTGCATATTAAAAATGGTTTCTTCTTTCCTTGAAGCCTTCACTGACGATGACATAACTGATGACATTGCTTGTGTTATCAAGACTGGTTACTGGAGGTAAGCTTCTGGACAGCAAAATACATGCAGATCAAATAAATAACTGAAACTTGGAATAAATATTACACGACTTTGTGATGCATTAAATGACTGATTTATTTGCAGTATATGTACTGCACAACAGTTGAAAAATTAAAGGAAAATCCAATATAAAGTGTTTCAGTAAGGTGCTGAGTCACCATCATGTGTCACCAGCACAGCTTCAGTGCTCCGTGGCATTCAGTCTTTAAGTCTCTGCTGTATGGATAGAGCACCATTGCTCCAAAAGATATCGTCTCATTGGAAGACCAAAGTCTGAGATGCTGGTTAGACTTTCTGAGGGGGAGGAGGATCCCTTTCTGTGTACGAAGTTAAAACAGTGAAGAGTCCACCTTATATATCAGTGCAGCAGTCAGAATCAATACATGTATGCCAGTTTAGCTCACTGGGTAGAGCAGTGCTCTATACACTGTAAGGCTAATGTAGAGACTTGAGTTTGAATCTGCCCCAAGGCCAATTATTGCATGTCTTCTTGCTCCTGTCCAAAAAGTATAGTAAAAAAAAAAAAAAAAAAAGAAGATTCACACTCATAATAATATGTGTAGGCGTGGAATATAACTGCCTTTTTGTTCTAATCAAACAGGGAGATCGTGGAGAGCGCCTCACGCTCATGCCGTCAAGCCTCAATTTTCTTCAAAGAATGTAAATAAATGGCCGTGAGATCAGAGTTTCTACCTGCAGGATCACAACAATATCTTCATCAGAGCCATCTCCACTGAGCTGTGATTGTGTAACTGCATGGTCCATTACCTACTAAACATTATGAAGCTGTGTTTCCTTTTTTTTTTGGTGGGGGGATCTTTCAATAAATATTACCTTGCAAAATGTGTGAGTGAGTATGTGTTGCAAAGTGACCTAATCAGCGGTCAGATTCCCATAGAATAACGAGTCTTTTCAAAACCCTAAAAATCAACTGTTGCATTTTATAAAGTCTACCTATTACTTCCTGTTTATTCAAAAACACCACATGAGATCAGCACCAATTTAGGAAGCAGAAGCCACTAAGCATGACTCAGAAAATGTTGCAACCAGAAAACTAAAAAAATGTATTTTATTGGCCACATATGAACCCAGCAAATGCACACCATGCAAACCATTAAAATTAATCTCATATAAAACAAAAACAAATTGGAATAATGTGAGATATTTAGAAAGAAAAGCTCTTCAGCAGAATATTGAACCAAATGATAAGACTTACCCTTAATACATACAGTACACTGTTTTTCCTGCTTGCCCTTCAAGTTGGCAGATTAAAAACGATCCAGGAGAAAAACAGGTGGTGTAAAATGGGCATTAAATTTAGACTGTACCCCATAACGGCTGCAGCCGACCATTGTGCTACTGTTTGTATAAAAAAAATACACTTTTTTTTAATGGCCTGTCATATCCAGCAGCTTTCGCAAATAGAATCATGATCCGAATGCATTATTGTACCAAACATACTTGATTTAAGAGCTCTATACGTTCTCTATAGGCTACTCTTGTTAATGTTTGTCGTTTTTGTCATTTATTCATTCATTTTGATTATTGTCCACAAAATATATGTGCTGGGTATGAAAGGCAATTAAAAAAAAATACACTTGTACACACTATATTGTAGCATATTTGAATAATATCAGCACTTAGCAATAAATCAGAAAATACAAAATGGTTATGGTCAGTTAATGGCCAATTAAATATTTTTGCGGTATTTTACGTTTATACCTCTGAATCACCTCCAAAACTCTGGCCACCCTTCATCTGTAGTGAGTGTACTTAGATGGCAAAATGACTCTGGACCAGATGAGCTCCGGCATTTTCCCTTGTTGTGTGGGCTGTCAGTCCACCGTTTACCCCAGCTGATGCCGGGTGAAAAGGTCCTTTATTGACTCTGATGGAGGCTGTAAAACGTTGTTAAAGGAGTCTGATACGGGTCAATGAGGCAGTGACGCTCACTTCTGGCCGATGACAGGACAATGATTCTGAGGTGACTTGTTGAGGATATCCTGAACTTTTCTGTCAATAAGTGCTGCTCTTTTTGCCACTATTAGCTACTGCTAGCCAGCGTTACTGATACTGTCATTTAAGTGGATGTAACATTGTTTGACTGAGGTTTAGTGAATAAACTCTCTTACAATGTGAGAATGTAACCAAACTGTTTATCACAGGGAAAGTATGATTTTTAGGTGTTGTTCTATACAGTATAGCATGACCATACACATATCACTTCCTACACATGTGACCACCACAGCATGAGTACAGGACAAATATTTGATATAGTTTTCCTGTTTGGTTGCACAGACTTACTAGTGGTACATTGGTAGGCCTCCCAAGTCCATTATGTCACACATGGCAACATTCCACTCCAGCACTTAACAATGTAGGTAAACACTGCACATGCCTTAATGTGTAGTACTAATTATTACAGAACATAATGTGTCACCCTGTTTATCTGTAATGCTCTCATATCTGGAATTACCTCTTCCTCTTATAGGTGAAGAAATGAATTTACATTACTGTAACTACTATGTACTAACCAGTATTCATCAAACACATGAACTCTTAAACTAACATTAGCTGAGTTACTGGTTATAAATTCAAATAGCTATTTATTCCTAGTTTCTACTTTCTACAGGGTGAAATACTAGGTTCTCGTAGTTCAGGTGTGTTTGACAAATTTAACAATGTGAAAGTGCCTGAGGGCCAACAGTCCCTGATGACATTATTCTAAACAATAAAAGATGCATATACACGTTCTGTTATTTAATACTTTCATTTCCATGCAGCAAACAAACAGAAGTAACCAAATGTAAGCATTCAGAGGAACACATCAGAGCATAAAAGCTATCTGAATTTCCAGCAGAAATTTAAAACATACAGAAACTCTGTAAAATAAAACTCTGTGTAATTCTGAGTAACAGGTAAGCTACTGACATTGATGTGAAGGGCACACAGGTACACAGGGCAGGTCTAGCGCCAGAGCGGTGGTAGACGTGCAAAAATGTCACGTAGGTGGGAGTCCCTTAGTCTTGATCTCAAATGGTTCAGACACCTGTGACAGGAGTGTTCTTTCTCACTCAAAATGAATTGATATCATTCATTAAAGATATGTTTGACAGATTATAGCCCAAAAAGTCATTTACACCAGTTTAAATACAGCAAATAATTTTTTGGCAAATACCAAAAATCACTTTTTGGCACGCCACCGTGAAAAAAAAAAAAACACAAGAGAGAGAGAGATGCTGGTGTTGGCTGACACACTGAAGCTCAGTCAGCTCCAGCTACAGGTGAGGTGGGGCATCATCAGGGTCAAACAGAAACATGTATCAGTAAAATCCCAAAAATGGTCATTGAATTCACCAGCAAGGGATGCGATGACTGCTGCATGCGGCTTTGTTTGCATGCCAGTATCGGCAGAGTTGGGAAGCGTGTGGTGCAGGGCTCCGTTTGTGATAACTGTCTCTGGAAAAGTTGCAGCTTCGTTTCAAAGGCCTTGGTGTGTGCAAATGGTTGGCTCACTACTGCATCTTTTCCTTGAAGGCTAACAAAAAAAAAAAAAAAATCAAAGTTCATTGACTTTGCTCTCAGTTGTCTGTTAACATGTGATGATAGCTCTTCAGTTCTGGTTGCCACAGTGTTCCGAGCCAGGCAAACGTTAGCAATCAACATAGCCGCTTTAACTCACAGGCCGTTAAGTGTCAAATCGACAGCGCACACCTGCAGAGTCTTCTGTATCACCTATGACCCCCACCCAAGTTGCATGGCGTCACACAGCATAGGCTGTGATTGGTCAATCATTCAGTCTTCTTCTTTGTGCGGTTTTGAAACAGTTGGCAGACATCTGTTACATGACACTGCCTTTATGAGTTAAAAGAGGAACTGTATGCTGAGTTGTATTCATTGTTTGTGCTGGTGGGCCAAAAATAACAAATTTTTTGACGAAAATACAAAGGCCATATAAAATCTGAGTTTGGGCCGTGTTTGGCCCGCAGGCTGGACTCTGGACACCACCGTCCTAGTTCATCATATGTAAGGATTTGTATTGGGTGGTGTGTTCTGAGAGAATGTCTGACTCTCCCAGCTTCATTCTCATCCTCTGAAGACACTGTATCTTCCGCACTCACTTGCTGCACTGTCTCCTCCATCTTGAACAGTGTCCTCATCTTGTGGCTGGTTCCTCAGTTCTTGCTCTTGAAGGTTGTATTATTTCATTAATGAAGGGTAGAGAGGTAAGTGGAATGAGGAGGAAGAGTTCTTTGATATTTGTCCAGTGAGCAGCTCCACATTTTTGTATCCAATTGATCAATCCCTTTATCTGGGCAGCCCAGTAATACAGTTGGAGGTCTGGAAGTTCAATTCAATTCAATTGAACTTTATTTATAGCGCCAATTCACAACAAACAGTCGCCTCAAGGCGCTTTGTATTGTAAGGTAAAGACCGTACAATACTGCAGAGAAAACCCAACAGTCAAAATGACCCCCTGTGACACCCCCATGCTGTGGAAGAGACACAGAGAATGAAGTCCCAGTCCAACTTTCTTATTCGGTTTAATTAAAGTTTTAAAAGCTATTCTAGGTGAGGAATTTATCTAAATAAAGGAGCACATTAATTTGTACAGACTTAAAAAATGGGTTCTCTGGGTAATAAGGGAGAGACTGGAACAGGTAACTAAGGCAAGGTCGTATATTCATTTTAATAAACATTAATTTGACCTAGGAGGGAAATAGGAAGCAGATTCCAATGCTCTAAGTCTTCTTTAATCTTTTTTAATAAAGGTGGATAGTTTATATGAAGCAGATCTTTAAGTTTGGGGGACACGTTTACTCCTAGATACTTAAATCCAGGTGCCCAGGTAAATGAAGAAATTGTTTTAAGGCTGCTGGTGATTGGCGAGTTCAGCAAAAAAGCATTCAATTTCTCTAAGTTAATTTTATAGCCAGATATTTTTTTTCCAGATTTGTCAATTAGATCTAATACTGCTGGAACTGAGTTCTCTGGTGTCATTAAATATAAAATAATGTCGTCAGCACATAATGAGATTCTGTTGTTTTTGCAATATCAATTCCAAAAATCCCCTTACTCCTCCTGACTGCCTCAGCTAAGGGTGTGGGAAGAATAACAATAGCAACAACAAATGCCATAACTCTGTTAATCGTATACAACATTTACCAAACAGTTTAACATTGGTGAAATTATGAACACGCATCAGAGCGGTCACCTGCATCCTTCTTTAGCTTTGCGTGGGACTGTCACAAGGTAAACTCACATGATTAACAGCAGCAGAGGTGTGGTTCACCCGGGGCAGGTAGCCAGTTTTGTTTAAAAGACATTTCACAACATTAAATAAGCAGATAACTTCTGCAACACATCATGTACAGATCCACTATTTCAAAAATAACATAAAATTAATAGGGACATTTCATGTAAGATTTAAAATACCAGTTAATCAAATATCACCTTGTTAAACATGCTTTACAGGCAGACAGGTTGTGACCTACTGTAAACAGCACAGAAACAGTTTATTGATGTTTGTTGAGCTGTTTGAAAAACTGCATTTGAAATTACCTGCCACTTCATAAAAAGCAGGTACACTTAGCCTCGCTCCCCTTCGGTAGCTCTAGCTAATTGACGCATGCTTTGCTGTCATTTTTCGGCTAACTGTTTCTGTTCTGTCCAGAGTTGTCTGTATCAGTCGTTCACTGCAGGTGTGGCTCAGGCAGCTTGCCTACACAAAGTGACAGTGTGACCAGGTGATGTTAAGGTTAAGCTAAATATGTTTCTCCCAGTGACAAGATAAATATAGTCAGAAATTTTGGAAACACAACTCCAAAAGGGGAATGTTTCAAATGAAACATGAATCACTCTCTATAGCCTGGTGTCAAATATTTAAAAAAATATTTTGATTGCAGTAAAATGGACTCTCAGGTGCTTTTATTATTAAATAGTTTTTATTGTTTCTTTTATGATGACATTAAGTTATTTTTATATTTCATGCATTCCTGATTATACAATATTACAATTTAAACTGATATAAATAATAAAATAACTTTACATTGTGTGCAGAGTAAAGGTAAATCAGTTAGTTAACATTTCTAAAGACACTCTTTTCATAGCACCATGACTAGGCTGTTCTAAAACTAAAGGTCACTGTTTTGTGTCCCTCGTGTTTCCGATGTCCTAGAAACTTGTGGTTTCATTCAATGTGTGACACAGCAAAAACAACCATGAGAAATTATCTAGCCCTACTCTTTCTGCAACCCGAGTCAGCGCTGAACAAAAATGAGTGAACTTTGCCCCAGACAGAAAATATTATACTTTTGTTACTCTGCCTACACAAAAGCTGGGAATTTTTTCAAGTTTGACATCAGAAGTCATTTGGACTCAAGGATGAATGGATTTGATTTTGGTGTCCAGTGATCAGCGTCATTGAGATCTCAGATCGGTCGCATTCTTGTGAATATTCCAAGAAGGAAATTCATTCTGCAACTCCCAAATACACAAATATACTGAAGTTACACCTCCTTTACAGTCAAATTACAAATTTGAGAAAAGACTAATCCCTGGTCTGCCCCTGAATAATTCTGTCATATGATATTCAGGTCAACGGAAGCTTTGAATGTATTACTCAGGTGCTGGGTGATTTAATGTCATGTGGGCTTGTTATAGGAATGTATTCCATTACCAAGGTCATAATAATGATCACAGCCACCTGTACATGCTGTTTTGTCAATATTAAAAAATTTGCTGTGTCTCAAAGGAAACTCCCCAGACAACAAAGACAGCAGTAAAAAAGGCTGGCCCAGCAGTCAAAGGCATCATATATAAACTCACAGGCTTTTTCTGCAAACATACAGAGAAGGAAATTTATCTCCCACTCAAGTGGACCAACGTGGTAAGATTTATTTCAATATTTTAATTATTATCACTTTGTGTTTTCTTATGTAAAACATTTAAATTTGGTTACTTTTCTTGTTCAGTCACAATTGTTTTGTTTTTTGTAACCAAGAATTTCATTGTAGGCTTAGAAAATAATGACTGGGGAGAAATGATTTCATAGCAAACTGAGACTGTGTTCATGGCAATTTTAAAGACCTCTTTAGTAAACATTTATCTTATTGTGTTGACATGTTTTAATACGTATCCTTGAACTTCTTTTAGACATTTTGTAGAAATTTGAATTTGTGTCATCAAACAAGAAGAAAAGAAAAATATATCTGCTCTTACAAAAGCAGACTTTAGCACAGCTTGAATTGTACATGAATGCAATTTAAAAGTAATTATCAATATTAATTTGAATTCTTTTGTTAGTAGAGAAATTTGAGCTGCGTAAAAAATTTAAGCAAATGAAAATGTAAGGGTTTTTATCACAGCTGTGATTTCATTTTTACTTTTCTCCCTACAGAAGGTGCTGATATGAAGCTTGGGTTGCTGGTCGTGGTGGCTGTGGCAGTTCTGCTGCCCAGCTTTTCTGAGAGCCGGACTGTCTCCAAATGCGAGCTCAGAGACAAGCTTGTTCAAAAAATCAAACTGCCCAGGAGACTGGAGGAAGGAATCCTGGCAACAGGTGAGCTTAAATTTGATTTTTTTTAATTTTCATTTTTTTAATTCTTTGGTTTAACAACCATTAACAGACTTTTATGACCTCCAAAGTCACGAACACAAATCACTTGGGTGCTGATGAAACTCCAAGCTGTACCTTTGCTGTACAAAAATACACATCTGAGGTATTTAAGCTGAGTGCTACTTTATGCTTCTTCTCTGTTATAGGAAAACATTAACTCCATTTCATATATTTGACAACTTTAGTTACTGCTTACTGTGAGGATTCAAATGCAGAATAAAGTCAGCAAATAAATTGTGATATAATATTAGCAGCATGTCATTTCATATGTACATATCTTTATCAACTGCATCTATAATGTGATTTTATACATGAATGGATCCATTATTATAATCGATTGAGACAGGTTAATGTTTAAAGTGAACACTAATAAAGAGTTTTTTGGTAGTTTATGTGTTCTCTGATATGATAGGGCAAATCAGAATTCATGACTCTCTCTGGTTACTGTTTTCTTCCACAACTGAGGACAGATAGATTAAAAAGTTTGCTCCTGCAACTGGAAAAAAGACATTGTTAAAATCTTTGTGCATATACAAAGAGAAGTAGACACAAGCACAAAGCAGCTAGTTTGACAAAAATTTGAAAAATTAATTCAATTTGAAAATCATGTAATAAATGAAATGATTCTACAACAGAGAGGCAATAAAAAATGATTGCTGATCCTAAAATATGTTCCCTTTAGTTTTGAAAGCCTCTCTTTACATGTTTATTGGCACTACTATGTCTAGTGCAACCGTTCAGTGCAAGAAGTAAGTACCCTCTTTCAAAGTACGGGTGTGGAGAGCAAGGTGGACTTTTGCGATGCTGGAGATCACGAACCAGCAAACTAACTAAGAGTCACATTTTGCTGAATGTAACCACGACTTTTGTCCAGGACAGCGAGTGTTAATGACATAACCATTAACATAACGTGCACCACAGTTCTAGCAAAGGTTAGTCTGGTCTAGTCTATCAATAAATTTTCAACACTATAAAAAGAAAAAGAAAAAAAAAAGCTGTTAATTGTAATTCGCAGATTTGAAGAAGCATCAGCACTGACTTTCTTCTCTTATGGTATTATATACAGTAGTACACATTTTTTCTACTCCATGTAATTAGCCTCAGCACATGCCTGTAGTTCATTATTATAAATAAGTGCTAAATGACTAAAAAGAGAAAAAAAGGGCTAATACAGTCTTTGCTCTTTTGAAGGCAGGGTGGAGATCCTTATAGATATCTGTGTCCACACACTCAATGAAGTAACTAGAAAAGTAGCCATTCAAAAAAAACCAAATAGTACATATACTGTAGTCAGTTTCAGAGGTTAAAGGAGGACAGTAAGTATCACTATCATCTTTTTTCTTTTTTTGCTTTTGACATCTGCTGGCACATCTGACTTGTTGCAGAACTGAATAGGAAGTCCCATCTGAATGCCAACCTTATCACAATGTTTGGCAAGTGCATATCAAAATGCTCATAAAAAGATGAAAACCAATAAAAAGTAACACAAAAATGCAAAACGAATACAAAAAAAAAGTCCCCTTTGAAGAAATAACTACAAAAAGACATAGAAGAGCTCCATGTAAAACACAGAATAACTCTCTTTCGGTCTTCTTCAGTGTGCATTTTGTTTTTGTGAAGGGGCGTTTGAGAGCCTAGTGGGTACTCTTACTGGCTATCAACTTTTAATCTTGTTTTTTTTTTTTTCTTCTTTGCTTTCTACTCTTTGTGTGCATGTCTGGTTTGCTGCAGTTATCTGTGAAGTGAACAGGAGGTCTCATCTGAACACCGCCATGGTCACAGTGATTGGCAAGCCCATCCCTACCACACCCACGCCAACAGTGATCACAACCCCCTCCACAACAGCAGTCAGCAAAATGACCACTACAACCACCATCCAACCAACAAGCGCCAATTCAACAACCACTCAGCCAACCAATACTACTACTACTACTACAAACCCTACTACTATAAACCCTACTACAAACACTACTACTACAAACACTACTACTGCAAACCCTATTACTATAAACACTACTACTACAAACACTACTGCTACAAACACTACTGCTACAAACACTACTGCTACAAACACTACTACTGCAAACCCTATTACTATAAACACTACTACTACAAACACTACTGCTACAAACACTACAGCTACAAACACTACTACTAGCCCTGCTACTACTAACTCCATCATCATCTTAGTGAACTCAACCCTCGTGTTAAACAGCACAGGTGGCATCAAAAGACGAAAGCGGGAGGTGGACTCAAGCAGTGAGGAGGATGCAGGCTTTTATGGGCTCTTCCAGCTGTCTGACAGAGACTTCTGTGATTCGGGGTATCACCAGTCTGAGAATGAGTGTCGTACCTCCTGCACAGGTGAGTCCTTGCTCCAGAAGCAAAAAGAGATTAATTAAGTCTTCCTTTTTATTTTGCATATTAAAAATGGTTTCTTCTTTCCTTGAAGCCTTCACTGATGATGACATAACTGATGACATTGCTTGTGCTATCAAGACTGGTTACTGGAGGTAAGCTTATGGATAGCAAAATACATGCAGGTCAAATAAATAGCTTAAACTTTGAATAAATATTGCATGACTGTGTGATACACTAATTGACTGATTTATTGGTAGTATATGTACTGCACAACAATTGAGAAATTAAAGGGACATATAATATAAAGTGTTTCAGTAAGGTGCTGGGCTGCCATCATGTACAGTTACAGCTTCAGTGCTCTGTGGCATTCAGTCTTTAAGTCTCTGCTGTAGAGACTGAACACCATTGTTTCAAAAGATATTCCCTCATTTGGTGCTTTGATGGTGGTGGTGATGACCAAAGTCTGAGATGCTAGTTAGACTTTCTAGGCTAATGCAAAGGCCTCGGTTTAAATCTGCACCGAGCCCAAATATTGCATGTCTTTTTGCCACTTTACTTGTGTTCTCAGTACTGTCCAAAAAGCATATTTTTTCAAAAAAGGCATGGAAGGCACAAACAATTTAATCCAAAGAGAACTAAAATAGGGAAATCCAACAAAATGGTGTTACCTAATCACTGCTTTTTTTCTATTTAAACAGGCAGATCTTTGAGAGTGCCTCAGACTCATGTCATCAGACCTCGAACTTCTTCAAAGAATGTTACTAAATGGCTGCGAGATCAGAGCTTCTACCTGCAGGATCACAATAATTTCTTCATCATCTCCAGTGAGCTGTGATTGTGGCACTGCATGGGCCAGTACCTACTAAACATTATGAAGCTGTGCTTCCTTTTTTTTTTTGGTGGGGGATCGTTCAATAAATATTGCCTTGCAGCATGTGTGAGTGAGCATGTTTTCATAGTGTTCCAAAGTGACCTAATCAGCTCTCAGATTCCTATAGAACAATGATTCTTTTCAAAACCCCAAACTCAACTGTTGCCATTTCATGAAGTCTACCTATTACTTCCTGTTTATTCAAAAACATCACATGAGATCAGCACCAGCAACCAGAAGACCTAAACATGTCTTGTAGTGGACACATATGAACCATGTAAATGCTCACTATGGTCTTCAAGGAGGGAGACTAGAGCTTCTCCGATGTCGCCCAAGAAGGCTGTCTCTCTTTGTGGTTCAATGGGTCCAGCAAAGGCAGCCAATAATGTGGTTGGAGGGGCATCCACAGGAGAATCGGGCCTGATCTCATACCCTTGAGGACCAGTGCAGGGGCTTGAGTGATGAAAGAAGGGCTCCTGAGGCTGTGGCAGGAAGGCGGGCATCTAGGTCTTCAAGCAGGGTAATAGATCTTCTCCGGTGTCACCCATGAAGGTTGTCTCTCTTTGAGGTTGAATGGATCTAGCATAAGAAGCCAATGATGTGGATGCAGGGGAGTTTGCCTGGGAAGCAGGGAGCTCCTGAGTTTCTTGAGGCAAGTAGAACGTGCCACACAGAGGCACACTCACACTTGCCCACTTGGTCTGTTGAGCCTCCCGCACTGGTTTCAATGCAGATGCTGCAACACAAACAAAAATACGATGAGTCTTCTGAGACTTTTAAATACCCGAAGGCCTGAGTGAGCAGGTTTCTCTTGTTTTCATTTGAATGTTCAGTAGCAGTCAAACTGCTCAGCAAGTCTCAGTAAGGCTTAAAATTATTTCACAAATATATTTGTCATCTGTTGAAATGCACAGACCACATGATGAGGGGTGGGGGTCTGTGCAGTTTGTGCAGAAGAATACAAACTCTGTAGCACACATTCATAGGATGTTTTGATTCTCTTAGAATGGGACTGACGTCTTATACACCAGACAGAACTAAACTAAGAACAAGTATTATGTGGGAACAAGGTGTACTTAACAGCTACAATCAGTTTTAGAGTATTTAACTAAAACTTTTATTTCAGTATTTACATAAAGAAGTCATACAGCTGGTGTTTTGTCTCCTTCTCATGATTTTAAACAAATGAACACATGAATTAATTACACCTGTATGCTGACACACCTGAGCTGCTGAGTTCAGTGGTTTTGACAGAGAGACATTTGGCTCATCTGGACCATGAACTCTCCCTCACCTCAGTCTGGTCCTCCACACATGAGCGTAGCTTTCATTTGACCATCAGACACTTCAGTTGCTGAATGAGCTGCTGTGACAAACTGCAAACCTGAGCCTGATTTATATCATTTATTAAAAGGCAATGAGTGATGGGAGGGGAGAAGGTGACATTTGGAAAATAAGATTATTTTTTTCCTTCTTCCTTGGAAATTCTTTAGCAAGAATGCAAAGGATGAGGATGCATTAGATAGAATTACCTTTGACACTTATGAGATCAGATTTCTTCACAAGCCAAAATGCTCACATGCACACAAGAGGCCAATAATAATCTTTCATGCACTCTAGATTTACCTCAGTAAGGTAAAAATACATTTCGAAATAAAGATCAAATACAATAAAGTGAAACAAGTATTACTTTAAAAAGGAATTCAGTTCGAAAGAGAGCCAGAGATTAATGATGAACTGCAGAGTGGTGTATAAACACATAGAGAGTGAAAAGACGTGAGTGAAGAAGAAACACTCAGTCCATCATAGGAAGCCCCTCCAGCAGCCTAGGCCTACTGCAGCATTATTAAGGGTGGTTCAGGGTCAGCTGATCCCGCCCTAACTATAAGCTTTATCAAAAAGGAAAATTGTAAGCCTAATTTTAAAAATAGAAAGGGTGTCTGCCTCCCGAATCCAAAGTGGGAGCTGGTTCCACAGACAAGGGGCCTGAAAGCTGAAGGCTCTGCCTCCAAGTCTACTTTTAAATACCCTAGGAACTACAAGTAAGCCAACAGTCTGAGACTGAAGGGCTCTGTTGGGGTGATATGCTACTGTGAGGTCTTTAAGATAAGATGAGAATGCGTAGAACTGATTTAATAGACGCCTTATTTTCTATTCGAGCTTCAATGGGATGCTTTTCAGTGAGAGCAACAGTGTAATGATAAAGTTTTCAATATTGACACAGGTGCCAGATGACATTTTCAGAGGAATCAAACTTAGTAACACACACACACATACACAAACACTGGAGGAACATCAGAGATCTTTTATTTTAACCTGAAAGCAGATCATGTGGCTCTCACTACATCATGATTTTAATCTGAATTTTATTGTGAGCTCCAAATTTGTTTCCCATCGTTTGTAACAATTAGCTGACCATTGTTATTCAGGGTCAGACGCATGACGTGGGAGCTTAGGGGATCACAGTTTCCACTGCTCCACACTGCTTTATTGTCCTGGGTGTACATGACCAGGTTTAAATCTCCCTGCAGGATGATTCGAGAGGGGTTTTTGCCATTCGTTGCTGTAGCCCAGACAGGTTTCCAGCCATAGATGACAAAGTTGCCGTCTTCCTGCAAATTGCAACAAAACAGACAGTTGATTCTACAATAGATAAATTTTAGCATTGCGCTGTATCAGAACTGATATCAAGTTAGGACACTTCTAAAGGATGAAGACAAAACTTTATTAAAACATAACACCAAGTTGAAGGGAGAATAGCTGTGACTGTGCAGTTCACTAATTGAAACAATATTTCAAAATCAGGTAGTAAATGAATATAAAACTGAGGTATAATTATGAACATTTGTTAAACATTATCTTCTCTTTATTCATTCCTAACTTAATGTTTTCTTTGGTCTTTGTTTTGGCATAATCTTCTAATTTGTGATCTTTTATTTCAGTTCTATTTTGTTAATTTCTTTTATGGACATTTATTTTCCAGAAAAATGTTAGTATTGACTGAAATGAAAAGAAAATTAATCTAACAGAGATTTTTCCACTCCAAACAATACACAAGTGAGCATTAAGACTGATCTACTGACCTGCATTGTCCTGCATGTCAAAGACGACCTTTTTAATGTTATCAGCTGTTTTTGGTCCATACAATCATAAATTGATGTGGGCTACAATCATGTTTTCCCCACCTGGAAGATGGCTTTGTAGTTTCCATTTTCACTGAGGAGGTACTCGCCTTTAAACAGCTCCTGGTTAGTGCTGAGGGAGTTCTTGCTCATGATTCTAACAGAAAGGATAAAAAAAGGTGGGTAAAGTTCAAATATTTATTCTCAGAGTCATTTTCTATTTTACAGTCAGATTTGCAGTTAAAGTCGGAAACGCTTTTTTAATTGCCAAGCAATAAAATAATAATGGATGTAAATGAGCCTACACTTTTTTTCAGATTAATGTTATCAACAAGAAAAAATAACTGCAGCTAGAATAAATTGCCTCATCAGTTTTTACAGGCGCGGTGTTTAAAAAGGTGTAACTCACCGGTATCTCAGGGCCGTCAGTCAGAGAATCAGTTGCTGAATCAGCTGCTGTGACAAACTGCAAAATTGAGCCTGATTTATATCATTTGATAAGAGGAAACGAGTGATGGGAGGGGAAGTGGTGATATTTGGGAATTTTGACTATGTAGAAATGCCTCGGACACTTGTGAGAATAGAGTTCTTCAGAAGCTAAAATGCTGACATCCACATAAGTGAGACACTGAAAATTTTTCATGCACTCTACATTTACCTCAGTAAGGTAAAAAGCCATTTCGAAATAAAGATCAAATATGAACTGCAGAGTGGTGTATAAACACATAGAGTGAAAAGACGTCTGTGAAGAAGAAACACTCAGTCCATCATATAAAAGTGGGAGTGGCACAGTGGGTAGGTGCTCGCCTTGCAGCCGGTGGGCTGCCGGTTCAAGCCCCTGTCCCTGCGCT
>JAVDPK010001197.1:143006-153452 GCA_034780415.1 Cichlasoma orientale
TGTTATACAGATGATACTCAGCTTTATCTATCCATGAAGCCAGATGACACACATCAATTAGTTAAACTGCAGGAATGCCTCAAAGACATAAAGGCCTGGATGACCTCTAATTTCCTGCTTCTAAATTCAGATGAACTGAATTTCTTGTGCTCCGCCGTACAAATCTTAGAAATGATGAAAGTACTCTTTCCTCATACACCTCTTTTCACTCTGTTTATGCCCCACTCTGCATTTAATCATTAGTTATTATTAATCTCTGGCTCTTTCCCACAGTGTGTCTTTTGTCCTGTCTCCCTCCCCTAATCCCCAACCGGTCATAGCAGATGGCTGCCCCTCCCTGAGCCTGGTTTTGCCGGAGGTTTCTTCCTGTTAAAAACTGAGTTTTTCCTTCCCACTGTTGCCAATTGCCTGCTCGTAGGGGGGGGTCATCTGATCGTTGGGTTTACCTTACAATATAAAGCACCTTGAAGCGACTGTTTATTGTGATTTGGTGATATACAAATAAAACTGAATTGAAAATTGAATTGAATGTAGCCACTCCCTCTTTCAGCAGGTGAGTCACCCCTGCGTCGCAGCGGCACTGACATCATCCCAAAGGCCCGGATGAAGACTTTGAAGATGACGGTGGTCATTGTGCTGTCCTTCATTGTGTGCTGGACGCCATACTATCTGCTGGGGATTTGGTACTGGTTCCAGCCTGACATGCTGCGCGTCACACCAGAATACATCCACCATGCCCTCTTCGTGTTCGGGAATCTGAACACCTGCTGTGACCCCATCATCTACGGTTTTTATACGCCGTCCTTTAGAGCTGATCTAGGGGCTTGCTGCCGCCAGGCGAGGAGCAAAGCAGACACTTCGCCGCGATACATGAACCGAATGTCTGCCAGGGAGGGGCCTCACAGCAGGGAGCATGAGCCACAGCCCGCCACCAACATCCAGTCTGCAGCAGACTGACGCTAACCAGTCAGAGGACTGGACTTTAACATGTGACTTTAACAGGTGACTTTAACATGTGACCTGTAGAAAATTGCAGATCAATCACTGGATTGATTTGCGATTTTCTGCAGGTGTCTGAGCAGAGTTCTTGCCACAGAATCAGAATAAAATGGTTAGTTTTTGTCTGCATATCGGCTTCAACTTTAATAAGTTTAATTAACAGATTTACAAGTTACTGGACTCACTGAAAACCCATTGTTAGGCGCTAATCAGTGCTCAGTAAGATCCAAATAAAATCTAGAAATTCACTCAGCAAAACTGCCGCTCAGCCTTCTTGGACAGTCTGTTAGTCCAATGAACCGTACAACAGCCTTATTATTGGTCAGATAATTGCTTTAAAATAAGCTCAGACAACAAACACGGTCCAGAGGTCCAGTTCAGGGACTGCAGCTGAGGTGAAGCCTACCAGACAGCTAGCAGCTACAGTGGCCTGTCAGTCAAAGAGGCCACGCCCCTAATAATGCAATTTTTAGAAATCACTTTTTGTATCAGGCTGTAAACATGTTTAACATACGAGTCCTTGTGGTGGCTGTAGCTTAGGAGGTAGAGCTGGTCATCTACTAATTAGAGCAGGGGTGGGCGAACTGCGGCCCGTGGGCCACACCTGGCCCATTGTTTTTTTTAATCCGGCCCACCGAAGATTGGTACAGCATTGCCCAAATCAAATCATATCAAAATTATGACTGATATCAAGGATTCTGAGAATTGCTACAACAAAACTAACACCAGACTTTGATACACTGGCAAAAACAACACTACTCACTACTCCAGTCTGCATGCCAAGTATCCTTGGGCTATACTGAACCCCAAGTTGCACCCGATGCGTTCACTGGTGTGGGAATGTTAGAAAGCCTTGTGTGAATGAGACTTGCTGTATAAAGTGCTTTGAGTGCCCTGGAGGTTCATTCTTGGTTTGAATTAGTTAAATGCAAATTTGATTAAATATGATAATACCCATGATGCTCTGCTCTTTTGCCACAGAGAAGCATTGGTGTGAATTTATTCAAACCCAAACTGCATGTTTGTTTTTTCAGGTTTCTAACATTGTAGTCTTCTTTACACTCTAAAGTTAATTATGGAGTTCCACAGGAATCTGTGCTGGACCAGTGACTTTGATGTACTGCTTCCCTTTGGTAATATTAGAAAACACTGCATACATTATTATTGCTATGGAAATGATACCTACATAAACTGTATGGACAAAGGTACTGGACCACCTTCACATTACACCTACTGTACAGGAGCTGCTCAGCCCTGCAAAGCCATGTCATGAAGCTCCTTGTGCACAGTTTTAGTGCTGATGTTAATTCTAGAGGATGTTTGGAACTCTGCAGTTATTGAGTCAGCAGAGCATTAGTGATCTCAGCACTTGGCGAGCCCACTGTGCAACTTCACGTGGTCTGACACTTCCTGACTGAGCTGCTGTGGATCCTAAATGCTTCCATTTGGCAATCCCACTTACAGCTGATCCTGGAATATCCAGCAGGGAAGAAATTTCATGAACGTCCCTGTTAGTGTATATTTATCTATGAATCAAGATGACACAAATCAGTTAGTTAAACGTGTCTTACATAAATAATTCAAGCTCTCATCTTTGTCAACAGGTCACATGACTGAACCTTAAACTCACCTTTGAATGTTTCCTGTTCTCAGGTTAAAGCTCAGGTGCAAATAAATGAATTGGTCATTAATAAGAGTAGTTGCATGAATGACTAGTTTAGCTGAATAAATAATGAGCGGAGACATGTTTTCTACTTCAGTTTTATTTGGTTTTTACGTGTTTGAACAGCAGAAAGCAGAACGGACAGAGTTCAATCTGAGGAGTAAATCTGCAGCACAAACAGGAAGTTACAGCCAGGCTCTGAATTCTGTCTCTGTTCGGTTTAAAAACCTGTTTAAAGCTTTGGGTGCTTTTTTTTTTTTTAATGACACATTATTCAAATATTTTTTATAGAGAAAAGAAAACAGAAACATTAAAGCATCACTTTTCTCATTGGTTCTAGCCTTCAGTCACTACAATCTCTACATTTCAGCTTTAGTTACTACAGTGTGTCGACAGCAGGAGGAAGACTCAACTCAAACTAACAAAACAGGGTTTATATCCAGCGGCTGTGGCACAGCATGGCTTTGACATCACGTATGGCTTATGGTAAAATATGGCTGATGTCCATGTAATCAGAGTCTCTACCTTCAGCTGGAAACAGCTTTTAAAATCCTACAAATATCTTCACATCAATTAACTACCAACATAAAGAATCTGAAAAATCAATCAACAGAAAATCAGAGTCAAACTTGAAGAAACATATTATTAGAATTAAAAATACAAATTTTAACGTCTTTATTTTGGCAGATTTCCTCTTCGCCGCCAAACGGCAACGACAGAAAAATAAGACTGAACCGAAAGAAAGAAAGTTCTAGAAAAAGAACAGCCAAACTCATTAAAATGTCTCAAAAACACTTCCGTTTGTTCCAATTTCAACTTTTAGAAACACTCTGCTCATTTCAGAGCAGACAGCGGGGAGCACCGTGACCTCTGACCTTTGACCCTGAGGACAGCAGGGAGGGAGACCTGAGATGTCAAACAGCATCAACTTTTGTTGAACAAATTTAGACTTTATGAATCCAGACCATTACAGATAGAGCCCGATGAGACTCGGTGAGTCAGACTTTCTTGATCCAAACTTAAAGGCGTCTGATCAGAGTCTCAATCACTGCAGTCTGCACCGACACACTTCCTGTCTGTTAAAACATGTGCGATGGAAAGTGTTGGTTGAATAAAAGTCTGAGCTGTTTCTCTATATTTCTGCTCAGTATGACCTAAAACCTCACCAAAACCTATTAAGTAACATTAAAATATTAGACTTTGTTTATTAATAAAAATTATGTATTTGAAACTGCAGTCAGAGTCTGTGTGTTCAGGTAAGCTGTCTGATCTTCACAACATGTTCTAGGAGGTGAATCATGAGCAGATGAAAAGTGTGAGGACTTCAGAAATGGAGTTGTTGATCTTCGGCAGGCTGGTAAATGTTCCAGAAGCTTCTTTAAAGAGTTTGGACTCCAGTCCACAGCACAGTAGAAACGGAAGTGATTCAGAGCAGCCTCCACACAAGAGGTGGACCAACAGTTTCTATCGCTACAGATCACACCAACGACTCTGAAGACTGTTCAGAGGACGAAAGAGACCAATGTGAGAAGAACTTTGTCTCATCTGAGAAAAGTTCCTGTGTCATGGTTTGGATGAGAACAGCTCACCATCACTGATGGAATAATGAAGTTTGAATGAAGATTCTGAAGGAAAAGTCTCAGGACATCTGTCGGTGGACTGACTCTAAGGAGAGAGTGAATCAGGCAGAAAGACAACAACCCTCAACTCACAAACTGTTCTACCAAAGAACGTCCAAGAACAAGAACGATTCAAGTCAAAGTCCTCGGAGATGATGTTCACCACTGATCAACAGTTTAGTTTAGCTGATGTTACTGCTGCACAAAGAGGTCACAGCAGATCCTGGAGGCAAAGAAGGCACTGGATCATTTATTTCATCAGGAAATCAAGTCGAATCTTTTCATTCTGTTTCAAAAATCCAGAAGAGTTAAACTTTCTGCAGCTGCAACAGTGAGAAAATATCATTTGAGTTATATTTGTAGAATGTATTTTTGGAAGTTTCTAGAGATGTAACGTACTGAAAAACAGCCCAGGATTCACTCTGGTGAAGAATGGACCAGAATCCTGTATTCACATGTCCTGTTGTAGTGACCGGACTCAAGACCTGGTCCAGCCAACACAGTGCTAAAGTAAAGTCCTCAGGATCAGGGGGTCAGAGGTCACTGGTAGAGACATTAATCCACAGAGAGTGAAGTCACACTCCTTGTGGTGTAAATACAAAGATAATATCTGTCAATATTTCTGAGCTTTTGGTCTGAACGGTTCTTTCCTTCACTTATTTGGTTTTCCTGACACTTGGAGCTCATCCTGTGACAATATAAGAAAATATATATTCACTTCTTCTTTTTCCAAAGTGTTCGTGACAGACATAAAATGTAACAGCAAGGAATTATTTTGGTTTTGTTTGTTCTTCGACTCAGACAGGAGGCGGAGTGAAAACAAACAGAAAACGCAGGAAAACGAGTTTTTCTTTTTCTTTGGACGTCGTTCAGCTAGTTTTAAAGAATATTTGGCTGCAACTCTACAGAAAGCTGCTATTTATCTACATGAATTAATTTCACACATTATAAGACATTAGTCGTCAGTTTAAACATGGCCGACAGGGCCGGACACACCTGCAGGCAGGTGACAGGAAGTGAAAGCCCTCGCCAAAGTAAAACGTGAAAACTTTCATTAAAGTCCAGATCTGAAAAGGGCAGAGATGTCCCACACTGAGACATTCAAACTTCCCTCTTTCACCTGTTTCCCTCCCAGGTGAAGTTCTCGTCAGATCTTCTCAGGTAGATGAGCAGCAGAGACACTTGTTCGATCCTTCATCAGCAGGCACCTGCTTCAATCTGGAGATCTGTGCATCTACAGACAACGATGGACAGGTCCAGCACAGGAGGACGGGGTTCAGACAAGCAACATTTAGAGTTCAGAAGGTTTTTATGGTGATGGTTGAGCACAGGATGTCCTGACAAAAAGGTAAAAAAAATGGAAAGGGCCCAAATGAGGCTTTTGGTTTTGAGGTAGGTTAGCTTGACCAGCAGCAGGAGGCTAACAGTAATGAAGAGGTTTGGCGTGAAGCCCGAGGTAGCTCTCTTTGGAGGTAGAGTTTGGTGGGGGAGTTTGGAGAGAGGGATGGTGGGGAAGAACAGCCAGCTGACTATGGGCCTCGTCTACATCCTGACTGGAGGCAAATTCGGTGAGACAGACAAACATTGAAAGGCTAAAGTGGAGCAGAGGAGTGTTAGCGTCCTCTACGGTCACCTGCTGACCAGAGAAATAATCATTCCCTTTGGTTCTGGGCCTCTGAGGACCAGCAAATGGCAGGTAGACTACCTGCACAGGTGGATCTCAGAGGGCCTGACTCTGGTCAGACCAGTGGAAGGCCTCATCGTCTCAGGAAATTTGGCACCGTCGGTGACTAAATCAAAATGAGCCCAAACTGAAAAAAAAAGCTTTTGGTTTCAGCAGGAAGTAAGGAGGACGTCAGCGTCTGATTGCACAGGAGGAGGAGCCGGAGTCATGTGACCAACGTTTTGTGGCACACGTTTGTTTAAAGATGGAATCAGGAGAATTCAGCTTTGGTTTCAGTGAAGAAGAACTCATGGTGAATTGGTGTCAAAGCAGACGGACATCTGAGCTGGAGAGTTGGGTTCAGTCCTCCTGTGGGACCAGACGCTGTCTCGTCATTATCATAATCTCAATCATATCTACGTTAATCGCTCATTCTGAAGGCTGTAAGAGGCTGTAAGGCTGTCAGGACGAGAGGAGGCACCATAGGCCAGCGTTCAGGAGGAGGGGTGGAGGGGTCGGGGTAATGTGTGGTGCTTTATCCAGTGCCTGTGCCGGGCTGGACGGGTGGAGCCGGTTCAACCATGACCATCACGGGAGGAGGAGTGGAGTCACATCTCTGTTGGTGGAGCAAAGGAAAAGGTGGTAAGGAAGATTTTACCTCAGACGGATATTTTACCCCTAAACTCCCCTTGCTGGGGGTAAATCTCTGAAAGGTCAGAAAAATTATTTTAAAATTTGCATTTTAAAATAATTTTGTGTCCATTCAAAAATGAATAAAGAAACTTTGAAAAAAAATATAAAGTACAGAAATAGAAGTATGAAGGTCTAAACTGTGTGAAACCTGGAAATCTGGAATGTGTTTTAAGGTTTTAAATCTTTGAATCTTAGTTCTGGAAATTAGGCCTTCATAGTTCTACATGTTATTGTGCCACAAAGGAAACCATCTGGTTTATGTTTTTATAACTGCTCAACATCAAGACCGTGTTTTTTCTGTTTTAAAGGCCTCTCTGACGTCAGGTGACTTCGACTTTCACATTTCTTTTGGAAACTCTTAAAAAAAATAGGAGGTTGTTTGACCTTAAAGCCAAGATGTGAGATGAACAGGATTCAGTACATGGCTCTGGATCGGGAGCATCAGTTAGTGAAATAAGTATCCAGTGGTTCTGGTTTAAAATGGACATGTGTGGGTGTGTTACCTGGCTGAGCTCAAAGCTCTCAGGTGTGTGACCTTTAGGACCTCTGACACTGTTCAAAGTGGGCGGAGTCTCCCAGCTCTCCACCTTCCTGCAGAAAAAACTGAGTGCAGAGAACAGGATCAGGATGATGACGATGGCTGTGAGGATGTTAAAGGTCCTGCCTCAGTTAATCCCTATAATCTGGACTTGAATATGTAGAATCTGTACAGTAAGTGAGGCTTTTGGTTCTGGAAGGTTTCTGGTTTTTGTTTGAAGTCTGAATATTGACCAATCAGGTTTAAGCGAGCTTTGCAGGTACTCCACGTGGAGAGAAAACTGAAGATGAGATTTGTGGAATCCAGAAGCCGTCGACTATGATGACTTATCTGCATTTTATCTGCATGGGTGCAAGAACATCACCTGAAAACCACCTATCTACACCTGAAGCCTCAAAAACTGCTTTTTGGAACCAGAGTCTGGGTCAGCAGACTGGATGCCAGACTGCACATCATCTTCCTTGGATAAAGAGGAAGATGATAATGATAGTAGTGGTGGTGATGATAGTGAAGGCCTTACTTGCGTCTGTATCCCAGCAGGATGAGCAGCAAGCAGCAGAGGATGCAGGCCAGGCCGCTGTGAAGGCCGACCAGCAGAGTGGACATCGAGCCGTTGGACGGATCGCAGTTACAGCTCGGACCAGCTGAGGGCGACAAACATCACGCGTTAGACTGGTTCCACTGGTGTCGGTGTGCTAGAGGTCAGAGGTTAGGTTCCTACCTGCTGCAGCGCTCTCTCCCTCTGCCAGAGACACGAGGCGGCGGTTAGACGGACTGTCTCCGTTCCCGTTAAATGCCACCAGCTGGATCTCGTAAACGGCAGCTGGCTCTGCAGGAAGAAAACGAACTGGTTATCCACGATGCTTGTTCACCGCGTCCCCGTAAATACCAGCCTCCAGGTGCCATACTCACCCAGGTGGGAGATGGTGTGAGTGTTGATGTGTGCTGGGAAGATTTCCTGCCCCTGCACTTCTGGGTTGGAAACCCCGTGGTACTCCAGTCTGAAACCCTCCAGCTTCCCTGGCTTGCTGGGCAGCTCCCAGTACACCTGCATGGCGGTCTGGTTCAGGACCTTAGTGAAGAAACTGGGAGGACTGGGAACTGTGGGGCAGACAGAGCCTGTGGTTACTGGCTAACAGAGGCAGGATCTTCAAAGCTTTTGAGCACAGCAGAAAGTTTTTATTCACAGTCGGTGAGATCGCAGCAGAACTTCAGGTGCATTTAAATACACAAACAACCTGAAGACATGTTTCATCTGTACCCTCTAAGGCCTACCTCGTCACAGGGTCGGGCTAAGGAGTCAAACTGAACCATTTCTCCGTGTTTGTTTTTATAACTTAAACCCATCAAAGTGTGAAAAAGTTTTTCATGGTTCATTCTGAGCTGAACTGTAAAGGTGATGCTAGAAAAGCTGCACTCTGGGTGAGTGTGCCCTCTGGTGGCACAAGTGTTGAGCAGCTGGCAAAAGGTTCTGCAGCCTTTTCTGGCCCCAGAGTCACTCCTCCAGAGTTTTTCTACCAAACTTCTATAGAAAGTCATCAGATTATTGCTCATTAATCTGGACAGAACTGAAGCAAAGTGTGGCTGTTCATCTGCACCTGTATATAATCTAAATATTAATCCGAACCCCTAATTATACACCAGAAAAACCTCCTTTTTGTGGGAGCATTTGATAGAAAGAGGTGCTGTTACACTGGTGGATCTTTATCATAACTTAATCATAATTTTGGTACAGCCAGGTCTCAGTTCCTACAAATCTACAACTTCATCGCCTCCTATCAGGATCCAGCAGGCCACCTCTGAGCCTGCAGAGCTTTAACATAACACTTTTCTGAGCTTTGCGAAGGTCGTGAGATGTCTGTGAGGGTGAGAAGACATCATAAACTCAGAGCCAGATGATTAGCTTTAGGTGATTCTTACGCTGATGAGACAGACACATCAATAACTGGGTTTAAACTGGGATTAAAAGGAGGAGACAGATTCTTCTCAGAGGCTGGAAGACTGAGGCGCTACTTTCAGATGGTGAGATTTTATAGATATACTCTAACCCTAACCCAAGGCTCATGACTTTGAGCATTTCAGTGGACAGTCTGCAGGTGTTTGATGGTGACACAGGTGACATACCGCCCCCCAGGGTGGTGGCCATGATGCTGTTGGACTGCTGGCTGCCGCCCAGAGCAGAGTACGCCTTCAGGTAGATGGAGTAGGTGGTGGCTGCTTCCAGGTTGTTGAACTCATGTTTGAAGGTGGTTTTACTGACGGCCTCCTGCAGCTCAGCGCTGTCCGGCTCTGAGGAGGTCAGAAGTCAAACAGATTAGACCGTCCACAGTCAACATTGCTGCTGCAGACTGATTGAAATTGTGCCTCTCACAGATCAGGTTCATATTATATGTTGGTGTCATTCAGGTGTTTCTACGATCAGACTCTGAAGAGATCTACTTGAACCTGAGTAGCTACGAGCAGCCCCTCTCTTTTTGTTAATCTCATATCATCACCTCTAATCTAATGTCTACTCTCTGACCTCAAACTGTCTCTGATAATCTCAGATTCAAAGATCTAATCTCCCCTCTGATAGTCTCTTACCTCCAAGTTTCCTGATATGCAGGACATATCCAATGATCTGCTGGCTCACGTGCTCCGCCGGCTGGTCCCAGGTGAGCTGCAGACTGCTGGAGCTAAGTGGCGTCACCCGGAGGCCAGTGGGGGCCTCGGGCAGCTCGGACCCTTGGCTGATGGCGAGGCGGGCACTGGCCTGGTTGGTGCCGGCGCTGTTTTCAGCAATGCACTGATAGATGGCCTCGTCCTCGGGGGTGATACGCGTGATGGCGAGCGTCCTGCAGGGGGAGGAGGAGAGAGAGGGACGTTAGACCATCCAGTAACCTCACAGGTAGAGGATGGAGGCTCAGGGAAGATGGGTTCATTGAACGTGTCATGTATCAGAAGGCACCAGCACCTAAAGAGGTCTGTGACCTCACACACCTATACTGTAAGGACGGCAGCTGCAGTGAGATCAGCAAATGCTGGTGTCTGTCAGTGGGCTTGATGTGCACGGAGTTCTGCTCCTGCTCTTTCTCAAACTGTCTAAATATGACCAATTTTGTTACTGATGATTATTTGGAAGAGTTACAGTGATATGTTTCAATTGTGACATCATGGGGAGCTGACTTCACCAAAGTATTTACTGGAGATGGCCCACCCCCAAAATAGCTACCAAAAGCAGCGTGTGTTCTGGTTGCTGCTAAAAGCCCCGGGCTTAAAACTGGACAGTGCA
>JAVDPK010001197.1:153552-163900 GCA_034780415.1 Cichlasoma orientale
GGGGCACTTCATACATTAAGTGACGTAACACCCTGATTATGCAGGCTACATTTGCATATTTGGTATTGATGGATTCAACACAACCTCACCTTTCCAACAAGCCATCATATGTGTTTCTATGATAATCCCTGGCAAAGCAATTATAAAGTAAATCAAACCGTTTTGCATAGATATTTTTTTTTCCATGTTCGCCTATTTTAGGTATGTGTTCCAAGGTCTATATCTGCCCCATACTTTAAGATATTCACATCCAGTTTTTTCTAGTCGGTAAAGCAAAGTCCTGACTACATACATGTGTATTCTGAAAGCTCTCAGGCCTTGTGTTATTAATCTACATCAGTTTTTGTGTGCTAGCTTCCATGCGGACAGGCTGTACTTGAGCTCTTTTTTAGTTTTGGGGTATATAACAATAAAAAAAAATTTTGTCCAAGAATCCATTTCATATAGGGGAAACCTTAGAGATGAGGAAAAACATGGTTGGGTTTAGTTCTACCTCTGGTAGGGGTATGTCAAAATTTTGGGGGCATAGCCTATAATGATTAAATGCAGAGTGGGGTATAAACAGTGAAAAGAGGTGAATGAAAAGAAACACTCAGTGCATCATGGAAACCTCCCAGCATCCTAGGCCTATTGCAGCATTATAGGTAGGGTTCAGGGTCACCTGATCCAGCCCTAACTATAAGCTTTATCATAAAGGAAAGTTTTTAGCCTAATCTCAATAATAGAGAGGGTGTCTTGTCTCCTGAATCCAAACTGGGAGCTGCTTCCACAGAAGAGGGGCCTGAAAGTTGAAGGCTCTGCCTCCCATTCTACTCTTAAGTATCCTAGGAACCACAAGTAAGCCAGCAGTCTGAGAGCGAAGCGCTCTATTGGGGTGATATGGTACTATGAGGTCTTTAAGATAAGGTTATTCAAGACCTTGTATGTGAGAATAAAGAGCTTCTAGACATAAACTTTAACCATGACGCAGTCTGATGAGAAACAAAAGGATCTTACGTGTTCCCGTTGGTGAGTTTGACGTTGCCGCTGGGCATCAGCAGTTTGCCGTTCTTCAGCCAGATGAGGTGCGGGTCAGGGACACCGGACGCCGTGCAGCTGAAGACAGCACTGGCCCCTGCTGGTCTCGAGACAGACTGCGGCCACTGAACAAACTCTGGTGGAGCTGCAGGCCAGAAGATGGAGCGTTAGAGACCACCAACACTTGTGTGATGTCATCATTACTATTGATCATGAAGGTAATCACAGTATTTTACAGCTCGCATGTGTCTCTGCAGCTTAAAAAAAACAAATGAGTTCCCTTAGTGTGTAATTAACCAGTAAATACTAATAATTACAGTGTAACTATTACTGCATCAGATTATCAGATGAGCATTGAGACCATCTGATCCTAATCTAAGACCAAAACTGTTAAAGCAGCACGAGTATTCTCTTTGAAATCAACCTTCGAACAGCTTGTGTCCAAACTGAAGCTCGGATTACTTCTTAATTTTCTTGGCTTGCAGTGATCTGCTGGTTATGAAGCGACCAGAGGCGCACGCTGTTTACCGCTTCATGTTTACCGCTTCATGTTTACCGCTTCATGATACAAACAACAAACACACACAAACAAGAACCACAAACCTCCAAAAGGCAGCACCCTTTCTGCAGTATCTCCTTTAAGCGACAGTATTTTGTAGCTATTTAATTTACATCATTTAGTTTTCTTTGTTCTTTTAAACGTACTTTAAGAAGTTTGTAGTGCAGTAAAAATCAGATGAGGGCAGCATGACCGACGTTTGATTACACAAACATTATGTCGGAGCAGGTGATGATAATTGGCACCGATCTGTGAATAACTGGAGCTTACTGTGTAATATTATACTGCAGTATATTTCTAACTAACCAGGCAGCTCATTCTCTTTTTCTTGACACTTGACACAGTTTGGGCTCAACCTGAAGAAAGGCAGAGGTGAACTGTAAAAGTGAGGTCAGAGGTCAAATGTGGGATGATATTTGGAAGCAAACTATAACGTGATATTTAGGATCAAACACACACACACACACACACACACACACACACACACACACACACACACACACACACAGACGTCTCCGTGCTGTCGGTGCTCGTCGTCCGCGAAGTGGAAACTTGAACTTGTCTTTGTGTTTGAACACCACTTTGACCTTTGACCCCTCCTCCACAGACAGACAGGCAGGTGCTGTTTGCCTCCACCCGCTCCATCTCCACGGCAACCGAGAAACAGCACACACACATCACAACAGCCCCGCCCCCTCCCACTCTAAATGTAAAGAGGGGGAGGTCGGGGTCAGAGGTCACAGGGGAGGGGAGAAAGTTGGGGGGGTGTAGAGATGTCATTTATCAAAGAGTCAGAGTGTGTGTTGTGTGTGTGTGTGTGTGTGTGTGTGTGTGTGTGTGTGTGTGTGTGTGTGTGTGTGTGTGTGGACGGGGAGTGGGGGGAGATATAAATTTTATTTGTGGAGAGATTATTGACCTTTGACCCCCTGAGACACAGAGAATCCCAATATGCCAAGTTCAAGAGCAACACACACACACACACACACACACACACGGTTACATTTCTGCTGCAAACACACTTTTGATTGTTTGAATCTTTTTCATTAAAAAAGTGAAGATTTCTTGTTGATGATTATTGATGATTGCTATTATTGATGATCGTTATTAGGGTTAGGGTTTGGGTGGTAGGGTTAGGGTTGGGGGTGTTGACGAGGGCACATCTGAGAAGTTCACAATAGAAACACACTTTGAAGCACGGCGCTCCTGCAGCTGAAACTAACAATGTTTCCTGTTCGCTTTCAGGTGATTCCAGTTTGTAGGAGCGTCGTCTTTTCCTAAACTCTCATTTTTATTTTAGCTTCAGTGATGAAAATGGTTTTCCTACTTTGAGTCTGCAGAGTGAGTCCACTACAAACGTATAAAGTGATGAGACCTATCAGTTAAGCTCAGAAAAAAAATCACAAAAATTGATTAAGACAATAATTCAAAGCAGCAGTAGAACAGATACTGAAAACTAATAAAAGGAGTCAAACTGACTTCACCTGAGTGGCTGAGCGGAGAAGACGAACCCGTTTCTAAACACGTTTATGACCTTCCTGGCGCAGGATTATTGAAAGAGGAGGATCCTGGATGACGAGGGGAATGTTTCGTGACAGCGAGAATTTAGTTTTAAATGAGACAACCACACGCAGGTTTAGACTGAGGCTGTGCCTGAAGCTTGTTTGTGATGTAAAAGCTTCAAACTTTGGTCTGTTTGTGTTTTTGTGATGAAGATCGTCTGCATATCTGAGTGTCAGAGTGACAGACGGAGTTTCAGTGGGAATAAAGTCCTCATTGTGAAGTGGGACTCTTCTCATGCTAATCCAGATTCTAATGAAGCTCTCAGTCACACACACGCTCACAATGAGCCTGTGTGACCTCTGACCCCTCCTCCTACGTGACCTCTGACTGAGCTGCAGCTGAGCGAGCAGGACGGGAGTCCCTGAACGCCTCACACGTCTGTGCGCATGTCGGTGATGCTTTAGAGGGAAACCCTGCTTTGAGCCGTATCTGTCTGACAGACTCCAGTTTATTCATTAACGACGAGTCTTAGCAGCCTGATTAGAAAACGCTGCATACATTTTCAGGTGACACACAGCTGTATTTATCCATGAAGCCAGATGACACAGATCAGTTAGTTAAACTGCAGAAATGTGGATCCACAAAGCTGCAGTGAGAGTTCTGACATGTTCTGAAACCATATTTCTCCCATTTTAGCTTCTCTTCACTGAGAGAAAATCCTTCTCCTCACGTATAAAGTCCTGAATGATCAGGCCCGTCAGGTCGTGCAGACCTCTCGTGGTATCAGATGTTTCACATTAACAGGAAGTGAACCCTGAGGCGCTGGTGTCACCTCCATCAGCCCCGCACTCTGATTAACACAGAGGGTCAGAGGTCAGAGGTGAAGAGTCCGACAGCAGCAGACTGAACCGAACTTGACACACAAACAGTCAAGTTCAAGAGCTGACAGATGGACGCGCACACATACACTCTCGATGTGTGTTTGCACACTCAACATGATGAGCTTGAGTCGAACAGATGGTGCAGCCGACGTCTGCCTGCTCTGCAGCTGCTTCACTGCGACCGCACGTCGGTCTCAGCTCGTGTTCACAGGTAGGTTCTGATTATCAGGAAACTCAGTCATGAAGGAGCCGCATTGACTCATTTTCTATCTGACCTATCAGCAGCAGCTCCATCACTGTGTCCAATAGGGTTTCCCTGATAATCAGAACCAGCCGGATTCTCACGCTCAGGATGAATCTCAGTTACATATTAGACATCGTACATCGAGAAACGTTCCTCAGTCTGAAGATCAAAAATCTAACGATGCCAATCTAACCCGGCAGCTGAAAGTCTCCGTTTGCCCTCAGGCTGGACTTTCTGGATGAAATGACAGCTGGTTTGAATCTTCAAAGCGAGGACGGGTCGATAACGTTTCTGAAACATGCCGAGCTGATGTGCAGTGTTGTTGCTGTACGAGCGTACCTTGTACGACGAGGCGTCCGAGCGCCGTCCTCCTGGACCTGCTGCCCGGTCTGTTGGCCGAACAAACATAAACTCCTGAATGCTGCAGAGTGGCGTCAGAGATCATCAGGTTTCCTGTTCCCAAAACCTGTATCCCCTCCACGCCGATGGACCGGCCGTCTGACCGCACAGAGAAACAGTCATTAACACAGCTGATCGTTTCAGGAGATCAATACACGTGATCAAATCAGTGAGCGCAGAAGGAAGCATTACCGAGGCGACTCCAGGACACGATGGGCCGAGGGTTTCCCGTGGCAACGCACTCCAGGATGGCGGTCTGGTGGACGTTGATGGTGAGGTTCTGAGGGCCGGACAGGATGACGGGCTCCTTGTAGATCCTGGATCCTGCAACTGAGCCCACAAAACCAGAACTCCTCAATAACACTGCGAGCCACGAGGGGCACACAGCAAAACTGCCATAGGGCGAATCTGCCCTCAGTCTGGACTCTCTTTGCTGTAGATTTGATTTGCTCTGTCTTTGACCTCAGTTTGAACCCCCTCACCCTGGGTTTGGTCAAGCTATAACCTCATTTGAGATTTCTTTACCCTCAGTTTAGCCTTACAGCACTATAGTTTGGTCTTACCGGTGACGGTCAGCTGGGCCTCATGGCTGTAGCGAGTGTTGGCGATGTTTGAGGCAACGCAGCGAAACAAACCGCTGTCAGTGCGTCGAACGCTGGTGATCTGCAGCACGCCGTTAGGAAGCAGGGTGTACCTGTACACAGCATACACACATAAATGAACACATTTAAACTCTTACACGGTTAAAACATGTTCATCACATCACACTTCAGAGAAGACACACCTGTGGTCATCAGTGCTCAGTGGCTGTCGGTCTTTCTGCCAGGTGATGTTGGCCTCTGGGATCCCATTTACTTGACAGGTTAGTCTAGCCACACCCCCTTCATCCACATCCATGGACTGTGGGTGAGAGAGGAACTTAGGGAGGGCTGGGGGAAGGCAGAGAGGAGAGCATTTAGTAAAAGCAGCTCATGTGTTACTGTGAGATTTATTTGATGTTCTTTGTACACTATACTGCCAAAAATATTCGCTCGTCTGCCTTCAAATGCATATAATCTTGAGTGACATCCCTGAATACCTCAGTTCAACAATTTGGACAGGTGAGTGAATACTTTTGGCAATATAGTGTAAGTTTGGGTCGAGCGGCGTCTCACATGCGAGCTGGACACGGGCCTTGCGGCTGACCAGCATGCCGTAGCGGTTCTGCGCGGCACACTCGTACTCTCCGGCGTCCGTCTCGTTGCTCTCTCGTCTTTTGGAGAAATTTCTGATGAGCAGCGTGCCGTTGCCGAGCACCGTCACCCTGGTGCCGGTCGCTACGGGAACCCCGTTACGTCTCCAGGTGATGGTGAGAGGCCCTTCCCCCTCCACCTCACAGTCCAGCATCAGGGGGCGGTCCCTGACTGCAATGACATCACTGGGCTCCTTCAAGAAGGCCAGCTCCGAAGCTCCAAGGACACCTGAGGGGAAGCAGGAGAGTCAGGGCGGAGCCTCAGAGAGAAAACCTGCTGAAGTTTCACATTAATAGTGTCTCAGAAGTTTATTAAGTATAAATTTACTACGATTTCCTGTTTCCGTCAATAAACTGGAACATTTTTCACGCCCTGCAGAGTTTGAATTTCTTCACTTAAGAAAGACTGAAACTGAAGTGCTGTGGAGCCTTTAACCTGTTAATTAAACAGGTCCAGATGACACTAAATGAATCAATGATGTCATCAGGATTTGATGTAATAATCAGTAGGTTTAGTCAGATGCACGCATGGAGGTTTCTCATAGTGAAGCAGGTTTAAAAACACAAACACTCACTGACAGGAGGGCAGCTGTAGAGATGAAGGTGAGGGTAATGAAGATGATGATGGTGGTGGTGGTGATGATGACAGGATTCGCTGCTGATTACAGAAACAGGAGCTATCAGATCAATGCAGCAGCCAGGTGACGCCTGCAGGCAGAACTCGGGGCTCAAACCGCCCCACAGGTGCGACACACAAATGTGACGATGTGGGCTGAGACGATTTCAGATTCTAGAAGAACTTATTTACTGAAAGGCAGCCGGTCAGAATCGGTGATTATTATAAATCGACTCGTTCTCGTCCCGGGAGCATCAGACGACCACATCCACCCACAGAGATTTATGGCCTGCGAGTCCAGCTCGTGACTGTTCGATGTGAATTTAAGAGTTTAAAAACAAGATTTTAACACAGTTTGAAAACTGTGCCAAACTACCATCACACCCTAAACAACCTGTTACAGTAAAACACGTGGGAACAAAACTGACCGTGGATTTCTACTCTGACCAGCAAAAACAACAGATTTATAATCCAGCCGAAAAATATCTAAAGATCCAAACTGCCTCAGCACAGCAGGAAACCACAGGATCAGGAGCATTTAAACTTTGACCTTTCAAGAAAAGACTGCTGATCCACACTCTGAGAAAAAAAGGAGACAAAGTTGTTTGTTTCTGACACACACACACACACACGCACGCTCACGCACACACACTTGGGCTCAATAAGTCTGCAAATAGATGGGGGAGGGGGTGGAGTTCAGGTGACCTCTGACCTCTAAGAGGCAGTTCCTGCAGTGTTTGTGAATCTTTTGATGGAGATGAAACCACAGAAATACGTATTTGAAGGCTTTCAAAGATTTCTCTGTTATGACGAGACAATCGGGGAGACGAACTAAAGTACAACGTTTGTACAAACAGAGCTGCATGAAGAAGCGAGGTCCATCAGTCCACACTGTCCCTGAACACATCACTGAAATCTGGAGAAAGAATCGGAGCAGGAAACAGAAAATGAACTCACTGAGGTTTCCTCTCTGTGAACCCACCACAGAAAGAGACTTCCTGAGAGAGCTTTCTGTTCCAGGACTGTGACTGACCACCCGAGGTTTTAACCAACCGAGTGAACTGGAAACACATCCAAACGCTGAGGTTTATGCTTTGTTCTTCACCCAATCAGAGATCAGTTTTTCATTCATTCCACCAAAGAAAAACTGAGGTCTGAACCTGAATCTGTGGTTTTGAAGAATTATTACACCACTAATCTTTATCTCATCGCCTCGACTCTGCTGCAGCATCGCCTGAGAACATCAGGCTGGAGTCTGAACTAAAACCAGATCCTGAAGGGGGACATCAACCACGGCACAGACTGAAACTGAGACTGAGGAGGAGAAGAAGAAGGTGAGAGCAGAACAGGAAACAGAAAACACCTTAAGTGTGGGATCAAGTCTGCAGAGCCTCACCAAATGAGAAGGTCTAATAACGTGGTCTGCATGTTTCATTGATGCCTGATTAACATCAGATTTAATTTGTTCATTTCATGTCCAGCCTCAGCTCAGAGTCTGCAGCACGTTTCGGTCACAAACGCAGCACGGACCAGTCTCTCTGCAGGCGCCGCAGACCACATCAGACCCCATCAGACCCCCCTGGTCCTGCAGACCACCCCGGTCTTGTGTCTGTTTATCATGCTGGTCAGTGAATGCATTCTTTCTTCTCCTCCCTCCCCTGGCGCTTTTCAACTTGAACTTGGTCGAGGTGACTTTCCCAGGCTCCCCCACCCCCCCCAAGCCTTGGTCCCAGCTGGTCTTTGAGAGGATGCTGTGGGAGGAGAGACTGAGACGACGACCGGCAGCAGGACCAAATCCTCCCCATCCCCTCGCTGTCTTTAGCATGAATGACGACAATAAAGAAACAAAAGTTAACCGAGACACAACAGCCCCCCCCCCCCCCACAAATCCCTACAAACAACCAAACACACCAAACCCTGCAGCTGCCGCACCCCCAAAATCCCTCCAGACCTTCAGCTGCTTCCCCTCATAAACATCCATCACCTCAGCCTCTTTATGCGGCTTCACGCTCGTTTCCCGAAGAATCTGAAGACAAATCGTTGCACAGTCTGGTTTCATCTCATCAAAGAACTGAAAACATCTCAACATCTCAAAATCATCCATCAGCACCAACGCTGCGCAGGTGCTGGTGCTGTGCCAGAAAGTGATTTCTGATGTGTTTTTGATATGTAGTATCTTTACTTATATTGATAAATAGACTGTAGTCAACAGGATTTGTGAAGTGTTTATATATAAAATAAATTAATTACAAGTTTTGCATGTATCTTTATGACTCTGCATTATTGTATCTACATTATAATCAATCTAGTCCTTTTTGGCCTCTTCAGAAATCTTTATAGAACTGTGACGTTATATTTGTTGCAATTTCTGCAGCCGTGTTGATTTTTTTTTTTTAAAAAAACAAACATTTTTAATGTCACTGACAGTTTTCACCCTGATAAATAAAGAATATATAAATGTCACTTTGCCAAAAACTGATTGCAGCTTCTACCTTGTGACAGGAGTGTTGTTTCTGGTTCAAAATGACTTGATGTTTGTGAAACAAGGCGACCCGGAGCCTTCATTTATTCTGGATAATGTTATCTAACAGTGGTGATAAATAAAGTCTCGTGGATAAGGTCGGCTAATCGATCCAAATTCCTCCAGCAGCTAACGTGATCCGTGATAGTAGCTGTGCTGATGATGTCAGTGGTGACTGACCCACCAGTGAGCAAAGATGCTTCACCAACGCCAGCATGACACGAGGAGCTTCATCACGTCCACGCCAGCTTTGTGGTCATCGCTCTGATACTCAGGTATACAGCGCGCAGAATACACCTGAGTATGAGTATATACAGTATCACCAGGGAGAGCAGTACTAGGGCAAACTGAAGGACTGGACCATGACACACGCAGTGGCCTAAATCCATCACATGACCTCACCGAGTCACGAGTGCTGTCCTGTTGTTGTGCTGCGTAGCATTAGTGTTGTGTATTTTGTGAAGGACTAGTGAAACGTGAGCTGAAGAAAAACATCCAAAAAAGGAGGAAGAGGAGGAGGGGAGGAGACATGATGAAGGTGGAGGACAGCAGTCTGATCAGCTGATGATGTGACACGTCTGCGCCTGCAGGATTTAATCCTTCGCCTCCCATCTGGGTCCTCGCCATAAGGAGGGGTGGGGGGTATTTAAGACACTGGGGCAGACAGTCTGCCCCCCTCCCCTTTAACCCCGACCTGCCCCCTAAATCCCCTGAACTGAACTGAACCCCCCAGGGCCCCTGCAGGTCGTGAGAGTCCCCCACCCACCCGCGGTGTGATGTCACACACCCGACTCTGACCGTGAACTTCACGGTTTCATGGTGGTGACAATGCGTCCCCCACAGACAGAGGAGGTCTGAGCCCTGAGAACCAGACTGAGGTCTCTGCCCACCCCCTCCTCAGGTCACATGTCTGCATGTGTCCCCCCTCCCCCCTACTGCTGCTAATTACACCAATTAAGAAGTTTGTGAATCACTTCCTGTCCACAGAACCCGTTAACTTGCAGAGTGATGAGAAGGTTCAGGTGATCCAGTCTGAACAGCAGGTGTGTCATTCAGGAACCTCCGCAGACCAGCTTAGATCTTAGCTCAGATCTTAGATCAGTGCAGACAGCAGGGATCAGATCTCAGGGTGCTGCGAGTCGTGCGCTGACTGCAGATTTTCTCTCAGCACATCGACTTCAAGAACAAAACACACTGAGCGCGCTCAGTCTGCTGCATGGAAATGAGGCTGATGAACATGAACATGGCCTTCTCTCTGCAACACACACACACACACACACACACACACGCACACACACACACACACACGCACACGCGCGCACACGCACACACACTTTTATTTAAAGCTGAGCCACTCCAGGCAGAATTAACAAAAACATG
>JAVDPK010001197.1:191271-202213 GCA_034780415.1 Cichlasoma orientale
CTCCACAAGACTGTTTGGTGCATGATGTAACCCACACAGATAAGCTTTCACTACATAAGACCCTTAGACAAAGAAGACAACGTGAGCATGCAATCAAAAAACCAGCAGCAAGATGCTGGCCTGCTATAAGTCTCACCCGGGTAAACCTGTAATCTCTTGCAAATGCCTTTTATTAAATTAAGAAAAGAATCCTCATCTCCCTTGTATTCTTTTTCATTCTTGTGCCGATTCAAAGAACACCCAAAATCTAAAACAATACACTCGATGTGTATTATTATCGTTTTTAAATTCCTTCAAATCAAAGAGTGACATTGCCTTTCATAAACTGGACTTTGCATTTTATATTTTGTTACTTGTTGACTTTGACTTGGATTATTATTTCTAATGTGTTTTAATGCTATATTTGATCTTTTGATTTGATATTTGATTTTTCTCCACACATTTGACTGTTCATCAGTTTCATAAATTAATGAAACATGTTTGCAGCCAGCACAGATTATGAAACACTGAATTATTTCAAGCAGAAACCTTGCCTTCTAACTTTTATTTCATTCTTTGTTCAGACTGAAGAACTGCAGCCTGTCAGAGATCAGTGTATCACTGGATTCAGCTCAGAAGTCCAACCCCTCCCATCTGAGAGAGCTGGACCTGAGTGACAACAAGCTGCTCTGTGGTTTCTGGAGAGTCCAAACTGTCGACTGCAGGCTCTGGGGTGAGTTCACTGAATTTCAGTTACCAGCTTCTTGTTTATCAAGTGAAGCTGTTACACTGTTAAGTGTAAGCTGGCATCCAATATCCAGCTGAGTGTAGTATACAAAGGTACAAGTTCATTTCTCAGTGGGCAGCTCACTGTGGTATCAGTCACTAGAGGGCACCAAAGGACCCTAAAAAACATTAGAGCCGTCTTCTAACTACAAACAAACCTAGACTGAATTTAGTCCTATGCATAACTACAACACTCTGTATGGGAATTGGTTACACAATAATATATAAACAGGGGTTTTTTTTTTTGGTTTTTTTTTTAATTTTCTACATTTTGGCACTGAAAAGGAGTGAGTTCCAGATGATGACAATAAAGGCATTCAATTCTGTTCTATTCTCTTTATAGTATTTACTGACTATCATTTGTAAATTCACACATGAATTGCACTAGCCATGTGGTGGTTAGATACAGGCTAAATGCAGGTCTTTGTATTTACATCAGTTATTTTCCTCTTCTGTTGTCCCATCAGTTGATTCTTTGATATAAAATAAAAAAATAAAAAAAAACAAGTTAAACTTGAGTGGGAGAAATGTGCTCTCTCTTTCTAGTCCCTGTCAGCACTCTAGCTGCAGCATTTTGTATCAGCTGAAGGCAGCTTTTAGGACAGCCTGATAATAATGAATTAGTCCAGCCTAGAAGTAATAAATGCATGAATTAGCTTTTCAGCATCACTCTGAGACGGGAGACAACAGAAAACACTGTTGTGTTCTTTCAGTGTCCTTTATTACTCATTGGCAATTTTGTTAAGTACACCTTTTCAACTGCTTGTTAAGGCAAATATCAAATCAAATATCAAATCACTCAGTAACATGTCAGCAACTCAGTGGCATGTAGATGTGGTCAAGACGACCTGCTCAAGTTCAAAACAAGCCTGAGAATCGTGAAGGCATCCATCCTGGTTCGTATCAGCAGTTCAGGGTGCTGCTGCTGCTGGTAAATCTAAGGATATGTATTTTTTATTTTCTAATTTTAGAAAATAATAAAATGATGAAACTAATTTTTATTAAGGTCTAATTTTTATTTTTAATACATCGTTCCATTTTTCGTTACCACTTATCCAGTTCAGGGTCGCAGGGAGGGTACGGGCTATCCCAGCTGTAACAGGGTGAGAGGCGGAGTACACCAGCCTATCAAAGGGCTAACACAGAGACCTGCAGTCACTCGTGAAATCAGCAGCTAACCTAACAAGCTTGACTTTGGACTGTCGGAGGAAGCTGGAGTACCTGGAGAAAAGGAAGCACAGGGAGAGCACAGAGAAGAAGGATTCAAACTCAGGGCATTAATGTGTGGCGGTGATTAGCTCTATTTTTTTCAGTTAACTCAAATAGAATTTTTCTTCCAAACATAGTTTTAATTATCTATGATAACCTGACGGTGCCCTCCAATGTGCCAAACTGGACGTTCTGGTGGGTCTGTTCTGGCCCCTGACCGCTGGTCTAAATGTTTAACTCCACATAATTTTAGCTTCCTATATAATGGCATATTGTATAATTCATGAAATGGTGACCTTGTCACAGTGTGTGTCCAGTGTCAGCTGAGAAAGCCTCCTTAGAACCTTGAATTTGCACCTGTCAAAGTAAAATAAATGCAGTGTTGCAGAGTACTTACAAATGAGGTGAAACGAAGAAGAAATCTCAGTTAACAATTTCAGACATGAAAGTTCATTATAAGACAAAGTCAGCAAAATAGAATAGAATAGAATAGAATGCCTATATTGTCATTACGATGAGACTAGAAAGCCCTTTTCAGTGCCAACATGTAGAAAAAAAATATGCAGTTCTGAAACTTTATATACATACACTATTGCACATTAAACTAGAAAAAAAAGCATTTCCTGGCAAGAATGCATCGTGAAAGTTGAAAGATTTGAGCTGAAATGCTTAAAATACCTAAAACTTAATTCTCTGGAAGAGCTTAACAAGATGAAGGAGAAAAATCTGAAAAGTAAAACAGCTCACAATCGCAAGAAAGTACCTATATTGAACTTGATTTGCTGAAATTGCAGCTGGAAAAAAACAGAGAAACAGCAAAACTTGAAGCTGAAGCACATGAACATTAAGAATACCTGAAAACCATAAAAGATATCAGCAAACTGAGAAATACCTGAACAGCTGAACGTTTTGATACCAGAACAGTTTCTGTAGCACAAAGCATGCAGAAGGAGTTAAAGACTGAAAAACGTGCAGAAGGATAACAAGCTAATGTTAAGCATTCACATTATGACCATTGCTCTGTATAGTAGATACTGCACAGTATGAGTGATATGAGTATTAAATATAAACATGAGTGTATTGCACAGTAGGTGGGAAGGAAGGAAGTCCATGGAGTGGCAAAGAAACTGTTCTGGAGCAGCGCAAACAGTTCAAAGCCAGGGTGTGAGCTGTCCTTGATGAAGCTATTAGCTCTGCTGAAGCGGGTGGGGTGGGGGTGGGGGTGCATTGGATGTCCATTAGGGAGGGGAGAAGGTGGCCAATAATTCTTTGTGCTGTCTTGACTACCCTCTGAAGCCTCCCCGTCTGCCTCAGTGCAGCTGCTGTACCATACTGTGATACAGTACGTCAGCAGGCTCTCAATGGACGAGTGGTAGAAAGTCAGCAGCAGGTTTGAGTCCAGGTTGTTTTTCCTGAGGACCCTCAGGCAGTGTAGTCGCTATTGAGCCTTCTTGATGACAGCTGTGATGTTATCTGTCCAAGAGAGATCAGCAGAGATGAGGACACCCAGAAACCTGAAGGTGTGGACCCTCTCCACACGCTTGCCATTGATGTGAAGCAGGGCTGGGTCAATTCTATGCTTCCTGGAGTCCAGGATGATTTCCTTGTTTTTAATGGTGTTCAGTGCAGGTTGTTCTCTGAAGGTTGTCAGCTTCCGGACCTCCTCTCTGTAACCTGCCTCATCTCCCTCTGAAATGTGTCTGACCTCTGTGGTGTCGTCAGCAAATTTGACAATGAGCTTGTTTTTGTGGGCCGGACTGCAGTGGTGGGTATAGAAGCAGTACAGGAGGGGGTTCGGCACACAGCCCTGTGGGGAGCCAGTGCTCAGTGTGTGGGGGGACGAGAGGTGGGGGCCAAGTCTCACAGTCTGGGGCCAGTTAAAAAGCCCTTGGTCCAGGCACACGTGAGAGGGGGAGGCCCAGGGTGCACAGTTTGGTGATGAGAATCTCCAGGATGGTTGTATTAAAAACAGAGAGCAGGAGGAAACAGATTCAAAAGTTCAATCTAATTATCATTCAAAACCTGCATGACACATATGAATGAACTGTCCATTAGACATACCTGATTCTGCAAGCAACTGCAGCTGCTTCATCCAAACATGTTCCAGATGTGGAGGAGGAATTTTGGCCCATTTCTCTGTGGATTTGAATTCAGTCACATTACAAGGAAATCAAGCAAGGACAGTTTTTCCTTTCATAAATGAACTGATCACTGTAATTAATTGGACCGTCTTATAATAAACTCTGAATGTCTGAAATGTGAAGTGTGACAAAGAAAAAAAAATAGAGGAAACTGAGAATGACAAAAAATACTGTGAGTACAGTAGCCTGGTAAATTACTAAATATAAATACAAAAATGAATCCAACTGATGTTTAGATGCAAAAACAGGATCAATCCTAAATGTTTGCATGAAGTCTGTGCCACATTATTATTTTTAATCTGAAAGGTCTGTGGCTTAACATTTTCATATTATGAAGGTAAAAAAAAAATTCCTCCCTTCAAAAACTGTGTACCAAGGGTCCTTAAATAATCAACAGTTTCTGGGAGGGCCAGCTGCAAACTTTTTTTCAGATTTGACTGATTTCATATGGAATGGAACAAGTGTGTGCTGATTCCAAAAAGATGTCCGATACTTCTGTACTCGGAGCTGGTAGCAAGCTTCCATAGTGCAATAGCCACTCTGTTAGGGGCGCCCACTCAAGGAAAGTTGTCGCTCCATAGCTGAATAGCTGATGACACCATTGTGGTGTGGTATCTCTGGTGGTCAAGAGACAACATACAGGGACGAGATCCAGAGGTCGGTGGGCTGGTGTGCAGACAACAACTTGGTGCAGATAACACCTCTAAGACTTAAGAACTTATCAGGAGGAGAAAGTCCGACCAGCAGCCCATCAGCATCAACAGGGAGTGCATGGAGAGGGTGCCCAACTTCAAGTTCCTGCGTGTGCACCTGGACGCAGACCTCCAATGGCGCTCTTATACCTCAAAGGTTGTGAAAAAAGCCCAGCAGCATCTCCACTTTCTGAAGATCCTCAGGAGGATCAACATGAAGAAGAGGCTGAGCTGTCCATCTTCTACCGCTGCTCCATTGAAAAGTGAACTTCTCTGTGTGGTTCTCAAGCTGGGTGATTGGACATAAGAAGGCACTACAAAGGGTCATTAGCATTGCCCAGAAAATCATTGGCCACCACCTTCCCTCCCTGGAGGGCCTCTACACCACCCGCTGTATCACAAAGGCACGCAGCACCTTGCGGGACCGCACATACCCAGAACACAGAGTGTTTAAGCTGCTGCCCCCTGGCAGGACATTCAAGGTGCTGACTCTACTAACTCCTTTTTTTTTTTCTGAACATTTTTTTGTAATCTCTGTACATATTGTCATAGTCTGCAGGATGTGCAGATTGAATGTTAAGTGGAGGACCCAAACGCAGACATATAGAGGCATGCTGGCTGAACTTAAACTAGCCATTTACTGAATGATAACAAAAAATCTGGATTGTGTAGCAGAAGCAGGCTCTAGGGACAAGGGGGATGACTCGCCCATCACTGGGGGTGAGGTCACTGAGCTGGTTAAATAATTCCTTGGTGGCAGGGCCCCTGGGGTGAACAAGATGCACCCTGAGTTCCTGAAGGCTCTGGATGTTGTAGGGCTTTCTTGGTTGACAAGCCTCTGCAATGTCACATGGAGATTTCGGCAGTACCTCTGGATTGGCAGACTGGAGTGGTGGTCCCCTTTTTTAAGAAGGGGTGTGCTCCAACTATCAGGGAGTTCACACTCCTAAAGGGTGCAATTCCCACTGAGACTCAGGGATGAGTTGCTGCCCCAAATGGAGGAGTTTAAGTATCTCAGGCCCTTTTTCATGAGGGATGGGAGAAGGGATCAGGAGATTGACAGATGGTTGGAGCTGCATCTGCAGTGATGCAGGTGCTGCACCTGTCCGTCGTGGTAAAGAAAGAGCTGAGCGTGAAAGCGAAGCTGTCGATTTACCGGTCAATCTACGTCCCTACCCTCACCTATGATCATGAGCTTTGAGTAGTCACCAAAAGAATGAGATTGCAGATACAAGCAGCAGAAATGAGCTTCCTCCAAAGGGTGGCTAGCGTCTCCCTTAGCGATAGGGTCAGGAGTGCAGCCATTTGGGAGGGGCTCAAAGTAGAGCCACTGCTCCTCCGCATCAAAAGGAGCCAGTTGAGGTGGTTTGGGGATCTGACTAGGATGCCTCCTGGCCACCTCTTGGTTGAGGTGTTCTGGGCATGTTCTACTGGGAGGAGGCTCCGGGGCAGACCCAGGACACGCTGGTGAGATTATATCTCTTGGCTGGCCTGGGAATGCCTCGGTGTCTCCCCAGATGAACTAGAGGAAGTGGCTGGGGAGAGAGAGGTCTGGGCTTCTCTGCTTAGGCTGCTGCCCCTGCAATCCAGCCCCAGATGAGCAGAAGAAAATGGATGGATGGATGGATGGATGGATGGATGGATGGATGGATGGGAGAAGAGGAAAATTTATTCTTCCATTTATTCTGTATATGTATTATTTATTGTGATTACTGCCTGCTTTTGTTTTAGCACCGATATGGTACAGTATTCCAATTTTGTTGTACTATTGCAATGTAGAGTTAAATTAAATTAAATTAAATTAAATTAAATTAAATTAAATTAAATTAAATTAAATTAAATTAAATTAAATTATGGTCATTAAGATGCTTAATCTTGTCTGAGCTTGGAAGCTAAGCAGGGTCAGGCCTGGTTTCTTTAACAGAAAGGCACTGCTCCTGATGTGTGGAAAAGGAGCACTGAAAAAATAAGGCAGTGGCAAATCAACACAATTGCACATGTAGCACAGTCATGTTGAATGACTTTAGTAACTTCCAAAAGCCTTGTCTTGTTCTGACAGTTTAGGGTTAGGCTTAGGTTGATGGTCAGAGAAGCAATACTTACCAACAATACTTTAGGAGAGCAAGTAATTCTGATTTGTTGGGCTAATGGACCAAAATGTTTCCTGTGGCTTATATACTCAGTGCTGCAAATAATTAAGACAGTATTTAAGGCAATCTGGGGTCCAAACTTGTACTAGCAATGAAGTCGCCTGTGAGTGCGTCATAAAACCCAGAAAACAGTCTTGAATTCTTTACCCTGGAGTCAAGTCGTTGTGAATACGTGGTTTAAACTCTTAAAGGATCACTTCAAATTGTTGCTGTGTGTCATGCTGCATGCTGTGGCCATAGGGCAATCATTTTTTAAGAATGTTGCTATTAACTTCACTAGAAATTTGGACATTCTATAACAAGGCATACTAAAGCAATTCTGGAAGATTGTTTTGCACCAACAGCCTAATAATGCACAAAGCTATTTTTATCCTTTAATTTGTCACCACCTGTGGGTCTTTAGGGTTAAAGGTCATTGTACCTGTCTTTTATGCTCTGGTTATAACTTATAAACAGAGCTGCAATTGCATCGTACAGAGATTATACATAGATGCAGTAATAACAGAAACAATTTTGTTGCTTGCATTTCTGTCTTCAAACTCAAGATGGGAGTGTTGCTTTATGTTTGTCTTTTCAGCCCACACCAGCACACTGTTTGTTTCCCTGCAGATCCAAATGACTGTGTATGATAGAAGTTTCCTGTGGCAGATGTTATTAAGCAAAATTATCAGTAAATATCTAGTCATGATCACATCTGCCAAAGGACTCATTCTGGGATTGGGACCGATTTGCACTTACCATGTTTGATTCCTTAAGCTACACAGAACTTCAGTTTTCTTTCAGATTCTTGTCACATATAATTTGGTTTCACATTCTCTAAGCATACCAAGTTTTTAAAGGCCTTTATCCCATATCATAAAAAGAAAAATGTTGATTTCTTTTTTACTGCCTTTTTTGCTTTCACTGTCCAGGTACTGCAATGTTTTTTACATCCCGATTGGACTGTTTAATCAGTTTATTCATCCCTTGTTGGATTTCACTTTGACCATTTATTTGTTCTGACCTTTCCTAAATACTTCAGTTGGAGGTTTTTCTGACAGCAATGCAGAAGATGTGGCCATGTTCACCTCCTGCAGACTCAGAAGGAAGGGTCATTGCGAATAACTATAAAATTGTTCTGAGTGATCACCTTTATTCTATGATGAAGTATTTCTATCACAGGATGGAAGTACTCTATTTTTGTGGCAATACCCCATCAATAGGGCATGAGGGCTCACAGCCAACCAGGTCAGTAGAAGATTTTGGACCAACTCTTTAGAGAGCACTCTTGACCAACATCATCACACCAGATTTGATTTGATTTATTTATTTAAAGGGGACAGTGCAATTTAATAAAACACACGATAAAACATGGGTTAAAAAAGCCAGAATTAGCCCAAAGGCTATTTTTCATCTGTAGTCCCCTGGCCATGATGTTAAAAAAAGCAATAAGATGAGGGAATATATTTAGGAAGAATATTTCATCCTTTCAAAATTCCAGACATTTGTACAGTAGAATCAGTACATTTGTACTACTTTTGCTGTGAGCATAGAAGCCCCTTCCTTCTGCTGTTCAAAAGGAGAGTATGCCTCACACACGTATATATGTGTGTGTGTTATAATATTAAACTACAATAATATTGTAACTTATCAAAGTACAAATCAGTTCATTTTAAACTACCCATATTTTATCACTTTGCCTGAATGAAAGGGATTTCTTCATCTGCTGATTACAGTTGCAATAAATTAAGTCATTTGTAACAGGATTTTTACATTGCTGTTTTTCCTTTAGCGAGATCTCTCTATACAGCCACGTCAATTAATTAAACACAAGATGCACATGTAAGAGAGGTCGAGTGTCATCGCGAGATCTGAGCGCGTGATTTCCCTCGGTGGTAGGTGGAGACTGGACAGCAGAGTGGAGTCGGTATCTAGACAGCTGCTCTCTCTAATTCTGCCTTTGTGACAGCTAGGCTAGCTTGTAAACAAGAGTAAAACCCCCCGGCAGGGTCTCGGAGAGATTTCATGACTGAACACGCCGGTGTTTTTTTGTTACTCACAGCTCCCGTGTACGCCGGTATTCTTTTCTTCCCGTTTCCACTACATGTCTTTGCTTTCGACTCTGCAACATACTGAGACGCTGATGCTGCCCAAATGAGCTAACCTCTTAACTGTTTTCAAAGATAAAAGCAACATTTTCCACTGGAACCTAAGGTAAGATTTACAGTTCAGCTAAAGCTTTTTACTTGTTTGTTGGGAACACAGCGCTATTCTTGTGTTCATGAAATTCCTCCAGCTTCACTGTCACTGGGCTTTGCCTTTGCAGGTGTTGGTAAATATCAGAGGGGAGCATGTCCAGCGGCTACGTCTTCTACCAGCTCATATACAGTTAAAGATAGTTTAATAAACGTGTCTGTTTGTAGGACGGAACCTAGCCTGAATAATACATTCATACATGTAGTTGCTGCTGATTGTTTAAAACTACTATTTATGGCATTTTCCTGCTGAAATTTAATATATATATTTTAAAATAAGTTTTTTTTATTGTTTGTTTTTAAGAGTGTTGTTTAATAGGTAGAATTATTTTTGGTGTCCATTAAATATAAATGCATTATTTTCATGTATTTCATTACATTAATGTTATGAAACCATTTGTTTAAGCAGATAGTCTAATTGAGGCCATGATCTCTTTTTCAAGACAGACCTGTGTCCAAAAACATTTACAAAGAAAATGGATGGATGGTCAGATTATATATATACAATCACAAATTGTGAAAAACATGTCTAAGAGTAGTAGTAGAAAAATAAATAAAATCTCTTAAAATGTTCCAGTGAAGTCAGAGAATATAGCTTTGTAGTTTTTTGTTGCTCATTCCATTTTTATAGGCAGCAAAGCATTTAAATCAGAATTTTCCAAGTTGCATATAAACTATATCACCGTAATCAAGCACAGAAAGAATTGTGGATTGTACAGTGATCCTGTGAATTGTGAACTAGAAACAAGATTTGTTTGTTTGTATATAAAAATCCAGTCCAGCCAGAGCCATAAGTATTTATAACAATCAACCGTTTGAATTTTATGACTGCGAAGGGTTTGAATAGGGACTTTTTGGTGACCTTGTAAATATCATACACTTAGTTTTGTCAGAGTTTAAAACAAGTTTGTGTGTGGTAAGAGATTTCTGACATGTATCGAAAGAAAACTGTAGATTTACACTGGCCAGATCAAGGGACGAGCCAGTGGCATATAAACCACTACATTCTTAAACCATATAAGAATCAGCAGCACTTGACTGCAGTCAGTGATTATCTAAGGCAAACATCATATTCATCTATAGCTGTATTTTCCTTTGAGAAAGGGAGGATTAATCCCACGCATACCCTTTTGTCATATTCATTTATCAGCTGATTGATAATAAGTACTGTCAGAACTAGGAATAACTATCATTCTGATCGTGGTTCTTTGGTGTGCTGCAGTGTAACTGAGCAAATGAAAACTGGCGTCCTGTTGGCTTTATATTGGTTGAGTAGAGGTAAGTAATGACACCAGAGCTGTGAAAATAAAAATACCACAATGCAGCTTGTGTGGCATTTATGGTGGATAAACTAACAGACAAGATGCTATTTCACTTCCCTGGCCTCAGACATCAGTTTGAACAGTCTAATCAGAATGTTCTAAGTAACACTGATATGATTTGTTTTAAATTCCTTGCCATCCAATTGCAGGGCTTCATCCTCCAAAATTAAATAAAACAAACAAACAAACATGTATTATAGCTGTTTCAGTATAACACAATGCAGCTTTATCTTTGCGATGCTTTTAATTTTGTTTTGATTGACTGTAAGATAATGTTAGCTCATATTATTATTATTATTAACTCATTACATGGACAGTGTAAACAGTATATATAAAATTCCCATTCATCCACGTATCAAGTATTGACTGATTAGTGTCATCCAGATAGTGAACCAGTGAAATTCTCAGCTCTGTGCAAGATGACCTCAG
>JAVDPK010001197.1:224439-238333 GCA_034780415.1 Cichlasoma orientale
GCCGAACAGATACCTCGGCCTGCAGCTGAATAGCACAAATGGAAGTTCATTTTCCTACATGTTTCGGCTGCTTGGCCGGGGTACCTGTTAAGATTGTTTTGTCTGAGGCCCAAAAAAAAAAAAAAAAAAAAAAATCTTGACTGTAAAGGCACACAATAGTTTCTTCGTGTAGAAGGAAATACACACTGTCCTTTTACCAGTATTAAACTGTACTCGTAATACAAGACATTTGTTTTTATACCGTGTGCACAATGTACTTGGATAAGCAGTTAGGAAAATGGACGATCTAATTATAATTTTGTTTTTTTAACTGGCATCGATCCCCCGAAACGATCTCACTACAGCTGGTGAAAGTTGGCAAACCTGTTGTCGAGCACTTCATGCAGACTGGCTGTTTGTGATAGTGTGGGCTACGCAATTTACAGAGAAAACATAAGTATGGAAGGACACACTTTGTAATACACCTAAGGAGAATGGCAGAGAGATGTAGCTTCCTTATATGAGGCGATCAGGGACTGTGAGCTGTCAGTTAATCTGTCTGATTGGCTGGCTGTACTTAGCTGATATGAAGGCACATCTGTAAATCTTTAATTAAGTCTGAAATATGACGCAGCGTTAGATCTGGGGTTTCTTTTCAGACATTTGCAGCTATTTAAACTAATGAGCGTAATAAATTAATCTTTACATTCATTACATTTAAATATTTGATGAAAGGGCGCCTCTTAGGTGAGGAGTGCCGGGCACATCACACTGGGAGCAGACCCCGGAGCAGACCCAGGACACACTGGAAAGATTACATTTCTCGGCTGGCTTGGGAATGCCTTGGTGTCTCCCTGGAAGAGTTGGAGGAGGTGGCCGGGAGAGGGAGGTCTGGGCATCTCTGCGTAGACTGTTGGCCCTGCAACACGGACCCGGGTGGATAGGACTTTTTTATCTGGTGTTAATTTTTCCTTCACTATGATTTAAGATTTTACTTTTATCTCTTTTGGCAAGCGATATAAAATGGAAAACACTGAGATATCATAGATAGGAAAGATGATGGCAATTCATATGATTAAGAGACTCGCCAACAGTGTCCAGCTGCTTCGGCTGTCTGTGCTGGACGAGGCTGTGGCTGATTATTGTTCAGACTTTAGCTGTATTTGTGTGTTAAATATTGTGCTGTTGGCATGTGGAGCTGTTTCCATTTGCATCATTGGAGCTTTCATGGATTTCAAGAAAATGAAAGTTTCAATAAAATGCTGAGAAAGCTCAGCAATCACAACTGCTTAAATACAACAACTGCTACGACTACGGCCAGTGACACCTCTGTCATCAAAGGCTGCAGTCATAATCATAGCTTCAATTTACCTCAGTCAGCTTCTGCACCTTTCGATGACAGAGCTGCATGAAGCAGCTCCTGCAGTCATCTTTCTAAATGTGAGTCTGCAGACGTGCCTGAGCGCAGTTCCAGGTACACTTTTATATATAAAATCATTCTCTGTGGCTCAAAAAGAAAGTAAATCTTCTGTGTAATCCAGAAAAAATGTTACTCTGAATTGTAGGATGCTGACATATGGCCAAACAAGACGATGTTTTATGATATTGATGAGCATTAATAACGGGTTTGCACTGAATGTTAAGAGCAACAAGCAGGTGAAATTTTCCACTATATTCATGTTCAGCTTCAGCTCAGCTGTTTCTCTTTCTTGTGCAGTAATAATTCTCCAGGTTTTCTGAAGGCCTTTCAAAATTTCTATTTGGACATTGGCTGCTTTTTCACTCATTTTCAGTCCCGTGCTTGTACCTCATCATTTCCAGTGTTTTTTGTGTGTTAAGCCACTTAAAACTGATCTATGAATCATTCAAGAATTAAAAGAACACCTAATTCAAGTGATAACCTGGTGTTGTGTCTACACATAACAGAGAAACAACAAAAAAAAAACAAAACACATTTTAAATTGTATCTTTAGGGACTTTGTTACTGGGAGCCTATAGCAACAACAACAAAAAAATCTTATTTTATTCACATTTTTTTGTTGAAACTACAAAAAAAAAAAAGATGCAAACACAGTAACACAGTTTGACAGGCAAAAATGATATTTTTGTATTAACAAGGTAGTTCCTAAAGAACTACTAACCAAAAAAATTAAAAATTGGTGTATCACAGCACGTTGTCCCATGTGTCCTTAAAACATCAGAAAGCTGAACAAGTGGAGAACAAATGAAAACGTAACAGGCCTGAAAACCCGTCCACAGCAGATGAACAGTGTCCTAAAGTCCTTAAGAAATAGGAAAAGATCTTGCAAAGTCCTGACACAGGATCTGTGAGATGAGTCAGCAGAGAGGTACAACGCTGAGAGGTACAACAATTACAAAGCACGGCGGAGGCTCTGTCATAGTTTGGGGTTGGATTTTGAGCGGTGGTGCTAGTGATCTTGTTAAAATTGATGGAATTATAAATGCAGAAAAGAACAGTCAGATTTGAATCCACCATTCAATAACATCTGGAAAGCGTCTGATTAGCGTGGCATTGTTCAGCACGCCAGTGATCCCAAACACACTGCCAATGCAGTAAAAGCATACCTGGATGGAAAAACAGAATGGAACACTATCAGTTATGGATTGGCCTCCGGAGAGTCCGGACCTCAACGTTATTGGAGCAGTGTGGGATCATTTTGATGGAGAAAGGAATAAAGTACGTGAAAATGATGTTCCCCATAAAAACGGAGTTCCACATGGTTAGCTGTGGCCAGAACCATGTCACACCTGAGATCCAGCTCAACCAAAACACAAACTGTATACTCGAAATCTTTTTTTATGTTTGTGAACTTCTAAGTGATCCGTCTGTCTCACATCTCTCTCTCTCTGGATATTTTAAAACCTGGTGTTGGTTTATATTCAATGATATGAGATATGACTGATAAATAAGTATCAGTACTCCAGTAATAATTGTTTTGTCATATGCAGACATATCACATATCATGACAACATTAGTTGTCACTGTCAAATGTCAGTCACTCACCAACATGCCTGCCCGCTGGGTCTCCTCCTGCCACCATTATATTAGGCATGTATCAGTATGAGGTTACAGTCTACTCTCTCTAACAGTTAATATAGTTGTGTTGTCCTGTGGTGACAAAATCAACGCTAACAAAATGCTGCTGTGCTGCCTGCACAGGCGTATTTTGTTGTAGTTTTGGCCCCACTGTCCTGCACAGTGATTCACTTTCTGTTTGCTTCTTTTGGTTTTTCCAGGATTCTCCTGCTCAGTAATAAAGATCCCGCTGAAGTTTCTGGACGGCGTCTGCTTTTGTGATCGGCTGTTGAGAAAATGTTTCCGTCCTCTATAGTTGAAGTCACAGCTCAGCACACCGAGCTCGACAAGAACGTTGCTCATGTGTAAACAGAAGCTTCACCCAAGCGGATAATCGCCATCCCCCCACTGGTGTACGTAAATGTGAGTCCCACTGAACACAGTGATGGGTGTAAGCACGGCGACGATGAGCATAATCTGGGCCTCTAACGAATTGTAAATCTGTTTTTACACTTGACAAGAATAATGGTGTGTCTTCATGAGCTTCAGGAAGGGAAATGTTTCTCATTTCCTTCACAGGCTTTGAATATTTGAATGACTCCCCGGAGTGGATTTATCATCATTACGAATGGAATTACATGAACTCAACCTACCAAATGTGTTTTTCCCCTCCTCCACTCCTCCATCAGAGTTTTATTAGCTTTGGCGGCAATGCAGAGCAGAGAAAAAAAAATGCTTGTGTAATTTTTAGCTTTTTTTTTTTTTTTAATATCACAGAAACAGACGAGTGGAGATAAATGCGCTGAATATTCTGTCTCTACACACAGTGGGGGCAGTTATGCCACCTCAAGGTATTGATATTTTCATCTGTCAACAGAATGGAAGTGTCTACCACAAAGACACATTTAATAATAATAATAATAATAATACGGCCGTATTTCTTCCAACTATCACTCCAAACATCAACCCTTTTTTCTTTTCACTCTTTGAATAGATATTTTCTCAAAGGTGCTTGATGATCACCCTTTAAGAAAGCAAAAAATCTCTCCTGCCTTATGTACAGTACAAGTATAATGCACTGCTCAGCAGCTGCTCAAAACGAACACTTTTTTATCCAGAATTTATGGAGCATGAATGGATTCTCGACAGCTTTCCTCTCTGATTACATCATACACCTGACCCTGCAGGCTTCCTGCAGGCTGCCAGCACATACAGAGGGAGTCAGAGGGGATCAAATGGAGAAAAACATTGTTTGGAGTATAAAAGTGGTGAAACATGGAAAGAAGTGCCACATGTTTAGCTTTGATGGCTGGAAGGCATTTACTTTGAAAGTATTGACTGGCATGTCACATGGATACATGTTGCCACAGCATGCCGAACACAAAAATGCAGAGCCTGACAGGATGGTTTCAAGACACTCATTCTACATAAAAGTTCAATTTAAGCCAATAACTCAATGTATAAATATCAAAATATTTAATTTTGTTGATGAAACTTGCACAATCAGACCATCCATTATTCCACGAGGTTGTTTCCCAAAGCCATGTTTTACAGCTTCAACCCTAAATGACCTCGCTCCGTCCTGCTCGTTCATATTTTGTTGCCTAAATTATTCAAGTTAATAACCAGTGCTCAACATTATCAGTCTTGACTGTGACTGTGCTCCAAGACATATGCCTTCATTCAACCTCTGCTGAAAAATAAAGACAAACTCAACCCTGTAACTACAGATCCTTCTAAAAGTTATCATTTATAAACTCTTAGAAAACGTTTCCAGGAAGCACACCTACTTTTATCCACATCAGCTGAGTCTCGGACATATTGGGGTCAGTTAGCTCTGCAGGTAGCATTGATGAGTGATGGTACTGTTTTTTTTTTTTTTAATCACTTCATGTGTGGCTAAATTGTAAAATTTCACTGTTACTCCTTCATTCACATGAACACTGTGTTTCATCTTGTGGTTGATAATTAGCGTGTTATAGTAGAACAGCAGATAATACAGGAGATGCAGAGAAAAAGAGGGAAACCTCGGGAAGACATCACATCCAGGTCGAGCGCTGAAGCAGGAGGAACGCGTAGAGTCTGATCAAGACGGTCCGACAAACAGAGATGGAAATAAAGCTGGAGATGATCCATTCATAAAGTCAGTTTAGCATCTCATCGCGTGCTGTTATAGTTGAATAATGCTAAATAATAATGTAACCTTACTTACTGTTACACAGCCCCAACTTAATTATAGTTGATGTGCTCCAGCACTTAAACACGCAGGGCTACACCTCTGTAGGGGAACCAGCTGCACATTTGAAGCTGTTTGTGTTTCCGTTCAGGATATTACTGTAGAACTGACAGTTTGACCCAGTTGGACTGAATTTACAGAAAAGAGCCCTTTGAATGTTGAATGGTGACACTCTCTCACCTGACATATCAGTCTTGGCTCGTCCACTAAAGACTGCTGTTTGTTTCGTAGATGTCGGCTCAGCTGCCTCGACCTGAAGCTGGACTTGGGCCTGTTGATGGAGATCCTTGCAGACAATACGCAGGCACAGACTGTATTTATTGTGACATTCTGGCTAAAGTACACGGCAAATGAAAAGCTCATGGTAGGAGAACATGCTGGTTAAATTTCAGGCAAGTTTCACAGTTTATTTTTCAGTGCTAAAAATGCTCTATTTCCCCCCTTTAGCTACAGCTGTGTACTTAACACATTAATATCAGTCTTCTCATCCAATTCTGGTAATAAAGCAAACAGAATTCTTCCTTGCTGCTGCTGTGGGGTGTGTTGCCTTGAAGTGTGCTCTTGTCAAATCCCTTATCTATGCCCTTTTTTCTGAACCTGCACTGGCTTTTTACCCTTTTCAGGTTAACACACACACACACAAACTCTCTCTCCCTGTGCAAACATTTTAGGCACAGATGAACCCGACACAGCCAAAGGGGGTATCTGTACCTTTCTCATCTCACAGAACCATATTCTACACCAGATAATTGAACCTGCTTACTGCATGCTGGCTTTTTCTTTAAAATGTAACAGAACCTCAGTTTAAAGTCCCTCTCCTGGCATTAATGTTTTTCCATGAAAACAAAACAAAAACATTCATGTCTTAAAATGACTTGCATGTAACTCTCCACCTATACTTCCTTTAGTGTGTGCACATTAAGGAATAATGAATTATTGAATGTTCCCATATCTATCTATCATTTATTCCTCTATTGTTGGTCAAACACTCTGAAGCTACTCTGCACAAAGGCGAGCTGTAATTGTGGAGTCATTCAGAACAGCAAATTGTACACCGCTGCCCACAAGTCATTGTATCAGAACGATACATTGGCCTGCGGGCAATACAATAGATATATTGCTCCATAAAACTTTAGAAATAGTAATAATTCCAGTTCCACTGAATTCCTGCACCATGACCTTTAAGACGTGGAGGTGGGCTGACTGTCTTTTTTAAAGCATCCTTTCCTTTGTCAGCTGGTGAATTTGAGAGTTTCCTATCAAATGTTTGTGAATTCTTATCATCTACCATTAAGTTGGAAAGAATCCTTCTGCTGGGGGATTTAATTCTTCCTGTTGATGAGAGTTTATTCTCTTTTTTAATCTTTTAGAATCTTTAAATTGTATCCAAAATGTGTCCAGGTCAGCACATAGCAGAGCTGTTTTGGTTACTTGGTCTGGATCTTTGTCCAGTCTGTCGTGTTGACATTTTTTATTAGTGATCATAAATGTATTTTAATCCTTCTTTTAGACTTGACACCTTGCCCACTGCACATGTGACGTGCTCAGACATGTTACTGACTCTGTGTTGGACACACTTGCAGAAATGTTTGATAGAAATCTGGTTGTACCTGTTGATATGGAACTGTTTACTGCTTCCTTCAATTCACAATACTTAAATATACTCAACAAAGTGGCATTATGCTGTCTGTAACATCGTTCAGCATGACGTGCTTGGTGGTGGGTCAGTGATGGTCTGAGGAAGCATATCCGTGGATGGATGTACAGACCTCGACAGGGTAGGCAGTGGGCCCTGAATGCCATTAGGTATCAGGATGAAATCAGTGCAGTGGGTCCTGGATTCCTCCTGGTGGGCGACATCATGTATGCAGAGTATGCAGGCAGTTCCTGGAGGATGAAGGAATTGATATCATTGACTGGTCTCCCATGCTCGCCTGACCTAAATCCAATAGAACAGCTCTTGTTTTGGTCAATCCAACACCACCAGGTGGAGTTCCCCCAGGACACCATCAGTCATCTCATTAGGAGCACGCATACAAACACGTGTGGGCCCTACAATCTACTGAGTACCATTTGGAATTGCTGCAATGAAATTTCAGCAAAATGTTCTAACCTGCTGCATCATTTTTTCGCTTTGATTTTTCAGGGTGTCTTTGAATTCAGCCTCTGTACAGTAGGTTGATAATTTTCATTTCCATCAAATGATGTGGCGTCCATTCTTTCCTAACACATTACCCAGACCATATCAGTGTAGATATCCAACATGATTTTTTCCCCATTGAGATCTGATGTATTTTCAAAGCGCTCCTTTAATTGTTTTGCGCAGTGTATGTAACAGAATACTGTTCTCCCCGAACCCCAGAAAGCAAGAGATGATGTGAATACATTATCTCAGACCTGCTCTAAAATGACATGTCTGCTGTTAAATGTTCATTTTGGATTCTGTTATTATTCAGGTAACTGCGATGGATGAGTGAGCCTTAGAATTCAGAAGATTATTTTATCTCTGAACTCGAGATCCAGCTGTGTCTGTTGACCTTTACGCAACTCTTTTATAAGCCTCTCGATAAAACTTCTGATAATCCTTCTTTCATACCTGTGGTTGGTGAAAATGTTCATATGTATACATTAGTACAAACCGAGGCAGAAGCGTTTCAGCTGGCAGAAATGACCTACTGTACTGTATGTGAATTGAGTCTTCAGGTGGATTTTTTTCAGTAAGCTTGTATTCAGACAGTGTCGCTGCAAAGCACCCCCACCCCCACCCCCATCAAGATCTCCCAAAAGAGAGCTTGGACTCACTAATAGGTTTCTGGCTTTTCGCAGAAACAACATGCTGCTGTGAGGAGGGGTGTAAGGTTAATCTGTATGTGTTTGAAGTCAGGTTGTGCCTCATTGACTCTCTCCCTCTCTTCTCTCATCACTTTCTCCATCATTCCTTTGCACTTTCACACACACACACACACACACACACACACACACACACACACACACACACACACACACACACACACACACACACACTCTCTTCAGTGCTTTGAACTGTGACTAAAGCTTTCTTGTGTCTCTCTCTGAATCTTTTTTTTTGCCCCTCTTTGATCTGTCTTAAAAGGTTAAGGTGACTTTGGGGGATTGTGCAGGGCAGCGAGTGTGTAAAGTTCATGCTAGAGAGTTTCTGTTGGTACCCGTCGTTGGATAATAAAACTTTGCACTTTAATAGCGTAGCGCTTGAGATTACTGCATAACTACTTTAAAAAGTGCCACACGTCTTTTAGGAAAACTGCTGCCACAGACACCTTATACCGATGCTTCTTACTTCAGAGGGAGTGATGATGCAGAATGATAACAGACAAGATGGCGACAGCCTTTAAATCTGACAGAATCTTATCAGATTTGCCTTTTGGAGCTGGAAAAATAAGACCAGCAATATGATGCAGCTTACTAACAGCCATATGTTGTTCAGGAAAGGACCACCGCCCCTAAAACCACCCACCCCATGTGGATGTTTTTTATAAAATGATTTTCTGGAACACTCCCATGGAATTCAAAAACTTATGCTCTTTAAAATGTTTATTTCTTTTCATATGTCAACTATTTGTTTATTTTGGACTCATATTGTTTGTTTTACCTGTTAAGTTGGTCTTCCCCTTTGCTCATTGTCTGTTAGGTAAGCTTTGGTCAGGTTTTGTTGTTGCTTGACCCTCTGAGTTTTAACTCATCATTGCTGTTGACCTCAACCCTAACTGACTAACCCTGTCAGCAGTCACAATATGTTTGTTTGGAATTATTCTCCCAAGAAGTAATTATTTTGCTGACGCACATCATTTTGAGAAAAGTCTGTTTTGCCTTTCTCAGCACGTGGGGGTGGGGTTAGTTTTATCATCCATGATGACTTCGAGGTTAAAGCGGTTCCATGCTATCTTCTTTTTTCTTTCTTTTTTAAAAAACAGCTCAGTGGCCCGGACATTAACAGCCTTTTTGTGAATTGTCAATTTATTTGTTTGTTTATACATTTTCTGTAAACCCCATTTTTTCAAATTTGGTTCCTAACCTGCTCATTGCCAGCTCTGTGTTTTTATGCTCTTCACAGTTCAAAATAACCATTATTTATATATATTATACTGCGTCTGTGACTTCATCAGTCTGAACCAAGCTGTTTTCTGACTGGCTACACAAAAGACTTAAAGAACCACTGATTGAGCTAATGTACAAGCCTGCTTGGCATATATTGAGTATAATATCTTAGACACAGAAGTGTCGAAAAAAGAAAAGTACTAAAGTACTCTGTGTGAGGACATGTGGAGATCTTGAAAGGTCTTCAAAGGCGTCTCGGATCATCCGAGAACAGGAAGCATGTGAGGGAGGTCCAGGCAGACGAGCAGTTAGGTAAGATCTTTTTCATAATGCATCTAACAAGTTGTGCTTCTGTGAATGCGCTGACATTTCAGTGCCAAGAAGACCATCCTCCTGCAAATAATCAACCACATATTTCATGCAAGCAGCTCATGATGACCTATAATTAACATTCAAAATTCAGTGACCTTTAGCAGCTGTGGGAATATGTTTGTGTGTGCTGGCATTGCCATCTTTGGCTGGTATATTACTGTTCACCCCGGTGACCTAGAAAATGGGCTTTTCTAACATGTAGCACCATTTTAATTCGGGAGCTTATCTTTGCTTGAGCACTTTGCTTGAAATCGTAAAGGGCCCTCGAGGCTCAGAGGAGAAGACAGAAAGAAACAAAATCACTATTGTGGGGTTTCTTGTGGTGTGTGACACTTACTGTCAGTCTCTGTGACACGCTCCCACAATGCCCAAACTAATAAGGAAACCTTCTATAGAAAAAAACTGTTTAGCACCAATATTGGTTCATAAATATTGCATAAACAGCACTGTTTGAATGCTTATTCACTTTGTTCTGCAGTTTCACAACCTGAAACGAATGCTTTACTGCAGGTCAGGTTAACACGAGTACATGAAAACATGTCTAATATGTAGTTTTCATAAAACAATTAAAGGAACTGCAGTTCTGTTAGTCACAATACCTACAACACGAGACAGCAGCTGTAAATTTATTGTTATTCACAGAATCGGGCTGATCAGGTTCTATCAGGTTCTAATAGCAAATAAGATTAGTGCAGCTTCTAACCTGTAGTCACAATGTAGAAGCTGCAGTCAAATTGTTTGTTAAAAAGCTCCATTCTGCTCTGAATGGTCGACAATCTCAGTTTGTCGTGACAAGTATTTTTCTACTGTGTAAATAGGAAAGCGTGTATATCACTGTGCTTATGGATGATTGCTGAATGCAGTCCCCCTTGTTTTGCAATAGGTCTACAACCAAACTATGGTAACAAGCAGCCCAGGAACAATGGAAACATTATTGGATATGTTGCAGTGGTTTAACTGAATTTTCTGGGTTTTTTTTGTCAGCAACACTGACGCACTCTGATTAGTTATTGATTTGATTTACTGTGGTCTTTTAATCATTAATCATGTTGAATTTGGTGCAGCAAAGAAAATCAAAGTGCAGTGAAAGGCGATTGTTGACAGCAGGGAGGACAAAATAGTTGATTTGTGTTTTGAAGGGGTGAGGGCTGGTCTTTAAAAAAGCTGGAGCCTCACCCGAATGCTGACAGTGACCTATTTATAATTCAAACTATGATCATCTTTTAACTTCATTCACTGCTTTCACATTGAAAATCGTCATTTAAAAACTGCATTTTGTATTTATGCGCGTTATCTTTGTCTAATACTAAAACCATTCAATAAATTACAGATACTCCTGATCTCAAGTGTATAAAGCACACATGTCCACAGAATCAGTTTCTTCCATTCCAACCTCTCCACCACCATGGCCAAGACCAAAGAGCTATCAAAGGACATCAGGGACAGACTGCAGACATGCACAAGGCTGGGATGGGCTACAAGACCATCAGCAAGCAACTTTGTGAGAAGGTGACAGTTGTTAGTGTGATTATTCAGAAATGGAGGGAAAATAAAATGACCATCACTCGCCCTTGGTCTGGAGCTCTGTGCAAGATTAATGATCTGAAGGCAGTAGGGACCACAGTCACCAAGAACACAATTCAATTTTATTCATATAGTGCCAAATCACAGCAGTTGTCTCAAGGCGCTTTATTGTAAGGTAAAGACCCTACAGTAATTACACAGAAAACCCAACAGTCAAAACAACCCCCTATGAGCAAGCACTTGGTGACAGTGATTAGAGAATAAATGCAGAGTGAAGTATAAACAGTAAAAAGAGGTGAATAAGAAGAAAGTGCATCACAGGAACCCCCCAGCAGCCTGGGTAGGTAGGGTTCAGGGTCACCTGATCCAGCCCTAACTAGAAGCTTGATCGAAAAGGAAAGCTTTAAGCCTGATCTTAAAAATGGAGAGGGTCTGTCTCGAGAATCTAAACTGGGAGCTGGTTCCACAGAAGAGGGGCCTGAAAGCACAAACAGAAACCGCCACACTCTCTCACATAGGGCATAAAATCACCCCCCCCCCCGGTTGAATGTCTAGCAAATGATTTGCTGTGTATCACCATTAGCAACATCAAATGGCCCCAAGTGGAGGTTTGCCACTATTTAAGCCAACACTCGTGTGTTAACACTACTAATGCAATATTATACACAGAGGTGTGTGCCAGAAAAAAAAGCTAGTGCAAAGTCTGTCTTAACTACTCGAGCCCATGAGAAAGCAGAGCAGGTAAACATCTGGAGAGTTCACAGTGAGTGTATCTCTTGTGGCCTGCCCCTGCATGCTCTGCCCTGACACCATCACCCAAATAATACTCTGTATCTCCACAAGTGAGAGCGCATGAGGCTGTGAATCTGCTGTTGTGTATCAAATGTAAAAAAAAAAGGGCAACTTTGGAAAAATCCCAGACTCCATTCTCCCAGCATGGGCTGAAGTTCATGTGTAGAAATTAAGCTGTAAATTTCAGGGCACTGCGACTGTATAAAATAAAGCCACTATGAAAGTATATATGTAAAAAAAACGCAGTTCTTCTAATTGTAACTTGAGGCTGGCTGCAAAAGCGGGTCACTCCCTATAAACTCCCATATTAAAATGCCCAACTTAACAGCATTAAAAAGCATATTTAGAGTCTTAGAGCTTAGTACAAAAAACAGTTTTAGCTTTATGAATAGTTTCCTGTAAGGTGGGTGAATTTTTTTATGAATCAGGCCCTCAGATACTGAAGACTTCAATTTAAGCACACTCCTGCTTTGAATTTCAGCTGTTCCAACACAAAACTGTGGCTGATAGCTACAGCTGTACAGCAGACCGCACCTCTGCTAATTCAAGTCACTGACTTGGACAAATAGTATCGCATGCTGTTTGGTACAGACCATCCAAGAAGTTTGTGTGACAGCTTTGGTGAGTGAAATTCTAGTATTTTATCAGTCTGTGACTCTGCACCAATAGCCGATATGTGTGTGTGTGTGTGTGTGTGTGTGTGTGTGTGTGTGTGTGTGTGTGCTTTGCACCCACACTGTACAGTTTATAGATTCAGCTGACCAACTTGCTGTTTTTAGACTTTAGCGCCTACCTTCTCATTACGGGACGGGTTATTGTTTTTGGTCTGTCTGTTTGCAGTAAAACTAACAGTCTAATTTGTACCAGATTTGAACAAAAAATGGCTGGTGACCCCTAGATGACCTAATTAAGTTTTTGCAATAATTGGGTCAAGGTCAGAGGTCAGGTTTTTCTGAAAATATTGTAAACATGATAACGCGAGAACAATGTGAGGTGTTATCTCCGTGAATACGGACTACATTCAAATCAGCTAAAACATCTGCGGGGGGGGGGGGGCTTGTTGTGCCCGGCACCATTTGTTGCATTTGTGTTTTCTGTAGAGTATTTTTTCATGTTATGGAATGACAAGGGAAGGTAGATTTGTTCCCTGAGTTTGTCCTTGAGGCAGCACATCTCTAAACACCAGGTGAAGCTCTATCAGAACGTTTCCTGGGAGGAAGTGGTGAGTTAAAGGCCATGTCTTCTCCGGTGTCTGGGAACATGATTGGCTGTTTTCACACATATTAGCACACATATATACTACAAATCGTCCTGCACAGAGGGAGCTTTGCACCTGCAAACAAGCACCACTGCACTTCTGCTCATTACTACTGTGGCACTGCACACTTGTGTGTGCGCGCGTGTGTGACTTATTATTGTGATACACAGCTCATCATTGTTATAGTAATTCACCCAAGGGAGGATCTATGTGTTCAGTCTGGTTAATGAGGCATCTTCCAGTGACCTCTTCATGAGGATGGATGGCTGCAGAGAAAGCTGCTCTGCACCTATCTCTGCATTCATGCTCTGTTCTTTCCTGCTGTTCTGCCTCTCTGTGTGCTGATTTTGCTTACAGTTCTTCCTGACATCATTAAGTCACCACTTTTCCATCATGTCATTCTCTTCTCTTCCTCTCTCTGCTCTCTTCCCCCCCTATCCATTCATTTGCAGCATTCTCCATCCATCTCTACATTTTACCCTCTGAGCCAAGGGAACAGTACAGAGACATCAGCATTAATAAGGTATGAGGTGGTGTACCATTACCACCTAGACACACACACACACACACACACACACACACACACACACACACACACACACACACACACACACACACACAC
>JAVDPK010001197.1:238433-260410 GCA_034780415.1 Cichlasoma orientale
ACACACACACACACACACACACACACACACACACACACACACACACACACACACACACACACACACACACCATTGACATCCCTGGACTCTTCCATCAGAAGGAGGGAGTGCAGGGCAGGGTTTCCCCAGGGAGGATGTTCATGTTTTTCCTTGACGGATGCAGTCGCCAAGAAGCTCAGAAAAACAATTCAGAGGGGAGGAAGTGAATTCAACCTGGTAGGTGGTGTTAGGTGAGCTACAAAGACTCTTTTGAATTGAGCATACATCTTTAAAATCTGGCTAAAAATGACACCAGTGAAATAATTATACAGATATTAGTCCTAATGAGTTCTGAAAAACTTATACAAAAATAAATTAAGGTTTTTTTTCAATAGCTTTCAACAGGCTGCCCTGGATATCTCACCTTCCTGAAAGCACTGCTGGATGATCATTTCCTATTCTCGGGACAATACACTGGACTATAATTATTAGAATTTTTATCTTCCTCAAACAAGTTGATGTGCTTGTTTCAAATACAGTGAATATTTCAGATAATTACAACCCTGCTCATTTAATGCATAAAAATCCTTTGGGAAGAAGAATGTTTATGTGGCTTCAAATTCTTGTCGTCGGAGATGCTCACTTCATAGTTTGATTTTCAGGGTCTGGTGGGACATCACCTCTTTTCACCCTCTGTCTGATAAACATTAGCTCCTGTTGCTCAGCCTGCTCTGATTAGTTCACTGATGTTTAGAACTCCCGCTCTCTGGACTTTGAGTTTTACAGGGACATTTGCAATCAAGCATTCAAGTACTCTATTTTTGATAGAGGGTGTTGTGAAAACATTTATTTTTCTAATTTTTTTTGTTTCATTTGTAGTAATAAAATACCTGTATGTAAGCATCAGTTTTGTACACAATCTATTTTCTTCTCTCTTCCAAGTCCCTGTTAGTAAATGATTTAATAATTGATCAACACACTGATTCAGTTTTCCTTACACAAACCTGGTTACAGCAGGATGAATATGCTAGTTTAAATGATTCAACAGCCCCGAGTCACACTGACTGTCAGAATGCTCGGAGCACAGGTCGAGGAGGAGGAGTAGCAGCAATCTTCCGCTCCAGCTCATCAATTAATCAAAGATCCAGACAGTTTTAATTCTTTTGAAACTCTGACTCTTAGCCTTATCCACCCTAACTGGAAAACTTAAAAAAAAAATCTGTTTTATTTGTTATTATCTATCGTCCACCTGCTCCTTACTCAGAGCTTCTGTCTGGTTTCTCCAACTTTTTTATCTGATTTAGTGCTCAGTTCAGATAAAATAATTATAGTGGGTGATTTTAACATCCATGTAGATGCTGAAAATGACAGCCTCAACACTGCATTGAATCTATTATTAGATTCAATTGACTTCTCTCAAAATGTAAATGAGCCCACCCACCACTTTACACTAGATCTTGTGGCATATGGCATAGAAATAAAATATTTCAATATTCTTTAAAAACCCTGGAGTGAAAAGCAGTGGGGAATACATTACACTACAGCAGAAGTCTTCCTGAAAGTGCTGTAACTACGTTTAATGATAAATAACTAAGCTTCTTCCAGTATTATCTGCTTCAATGCCATGTGCCAGTGCAGTGCAGAAGAACTACCTAAACCTTACTCCCCCAGAGGTCAATTATGTTGTCAATAGTTTTACATCCGCACTGTGTACAACTCTGGATTTTGTGACTCTTTAGAAAATGAAAACCTTAAATCAGAAGTGCCTGACTCCGTGATATAATTCACACACACACACACACAGCTTAAAGCAGATAACCCATAAGCTGGAGAGGGAATGGTGTCTCACTAGTTTTGAAAATGGTCATCTAGCCTGGAAAAAGAGTTTGTTGCTCTATAAAAACATTTTTTGTGTGTGTATTAAGTCAACTGGCACTCTCAAAAAGCACAATGTTGTTGCCATGATAACAACAAATTTTGTTCTCAGATTTCACAAATACACACTATGAATCTATTCTCTAACAGCACCAAACCTGCATCAGGATCTGGCAGTCACACTTCTCACAAGGTGCTGGATGCTAGTCAGTGGTGCCACTTCTCTCACATCCAGCCACCATGTTGGGTAGTGTTGAATTCTTTTTTAAGATGTTGCACCATCTCATTTACATTTAGGGTTTAGAATTAAACTTCTAATTTCTGTTAGAGTACTGGGTATAAACGTTCATGTTTTCAGCACAGAGTGTATGTAAAATATACTCATAGCTTTTGAGCCTGAAAAGTGAGGCTAATGTGCCTTAAACCTGCAAAAGGCAAATCTGCTGGTTTTAAAATGCATCCTGTTGTATAGAAGTCTACGGGGGAAATGACCCTTTAGTTCACTTAAGCTTTCACCTCAATAAACACTTTCCTGGTGGGTTTATGGTATATCATGACTAAGTCTTGTATTGCACACAAATAACATGCTATAAAGCAAATGTTGCTGTTCTTAGGTTAACATATTATATGTGCATGTCCAACTTCAGCATTGTTTTTATACAACATATCCTCACCCGCCTTACAATCTCGTGACCCCAATCAACATCACAGCCTCACAGAACTTCTAGTTAGACTTTCTTGGGACTTGAAAGTGTTTTTTATAATAGCTTCGATAGACTTGAACTGTCTAACAATATCATTTCAAGGTAGTCATTTTGGTTTGTAGTAAAACACCAACAAACTTTCCTTTGTGTCCTGTAATGAGTCCTGATATCTTCCATGTGCTAGCAGGAAAAAACACGATGGCACATCTCCTCAGGTGGAACCGGCCCCCCATCTGAACTGACAGCAAATGACATGAGTGAGTGGTCAACTGGAGCAGAACAAGACAACTCTCGGGGAGTTCAGAGAACTAGTGAGACACATTCAGACAGTCCATCCTCAAAGCTTGAATAACTCCGATAACCTTCCCTGTTTCTGGAATATACAGAGCAGAAAAGCAGAGGTAAACACAACGCGGGATTTATTTATTTATTTGGAGACTCTGTTTTGACAATTGAACCACTGCAATTACTTCTTTTGCTAAGAAGATGAAAGCATCAGATTTATTTATTTATTTAATTGTTAAATGACACATCTCACCCCAAAAACAAGCCATCAGGTGGCGTCTGGAAAAGAATCAAATAAGTGATCTTATCCTTTTCCATGACTTTCAGCCGCAGCAGCAGCTGTTTCTCTGGAGTCACAAAAACACGGGCCAGAGTGTTTTGATTTAGACCTCAGACTCTTTAAGAATAAAGTGATTCTTTTTGATCAAACAAATTAATCTGCCACTGTTTAAAACAGTGGCAAGGGAATGACAGAAAAATGAGCTTGTATATAATAAAGAACAGCAAACCTGACATTAACAGTTTAAAACCTCTTAGTTTGCTTCTGTGTACGTCTGGCATAGACAGTACTGATACCAGTTTTAACTTCATCCATAACTGCAAAATCACATATTGAATGATACTCATTGGTAAAACTGAATCCTCTACTGCCAAAATATCTCTTTGGCAGAGATTAATTGCTTTCTTAGTGTAGCTTGACCTGCTCCACTCATTAGCATCGTTGTTTTTTTCCACTTGTGTGTTATCTCTCCTGGCAATGTCAGCTGATATGTTTTCTTGAAAGGAAAATAGTAACAGATATGTGAGCTAAATGCATCTGAAATCCCTCTGGAAATTCCAAAAGTCGCATAGAAAGCAGCTGTGAAAAACTATGGCTTTTATTACATTAAAAAAAAAAAAAAAGCAAGGGGTAATTAGACTAACACCATCAAGGGCTGTTCACCTATGTAATGTTAACATTCAGACAGCTATTTTCCACGGGTAAAGCTTTCATTAAGTACACGGTTAAAGGTGACCTATTGCCCTTTCCCTTATTGCTGTTATAACCATTGATACGAGGCAGGATGGATCCATGCTTTCATGCTGAACCTACCATCTGAATGTCATAGCAGAAAAGAACGGACTCATCAGACCAGTCTTCTACTGTCCAATTTTGGGGAGCCAGTAAAAACTGTAGCCTCAGTTTCCTGTTCTTAGCTGACAGGAGTGACATTCGGTCTGGTCTTCTCCTGCTGTTGCCCATCAGCTTCAAGGTTTACTGTACTGTAAATTCAGAAACCCTCTTCTGCCTATCATGGGTCACATGAGTGGTGTTTGGAATTACTGTTGTCTTCCTAATCATTCGCCAGACCAGCCCATCTGACACCAACAACTATGCCATGTTCAACGTCCCTTAATCACCTTCCCCCCCATCCTGATGCTAAGTTTCAATTTTAGCAACTTATCTTGACTGGTCTATAATATTTGCAATATTTGCATTACCAAGCAGTTGAATCGATGTACCTGGATGGCATCCAGGATGCATTCTGGTCAGATGCCTGAATCACCTTAACTGGTTCCTTCTTAATGTGGCGGAGCACACTGAAGAAACCTCTCCTAGAAATATAACTACTGCTGATCACAGATACCATTGGCACGAAAATGTAACCACTTATAACCATGACTTTATTCCTTTGTTCACGCCCACAGTGTCTGGGCATAGGTGTAGGTAAGAACAGAGATCGAGCAGTAAATCGACAGCTTTGCCTTCATGCTGCAGCTGTCGTACCAATCCAACTGTTAATATGAGAAAATACACCAATCAAGTAACATTATGACCACTGACAGGTGAAGTGAATAACACTGATCATCGCTTCCTCATGGCACCTTTTAGTTGGTGACATATATTAGGGAGCAAGTGAACATTATGTCCTTGAAGGTGATGTGTTAAAAGCATGAAAAATGGGCAAGCGCAAGGATTTGAGTGAGTTTAAAGGACCAAATTGTGATGGCTAGATGACTGGATCAGAGCATCTCCAAAAACGGTGTTGTAGTGGGGTGTTCCCCATCTGGAGTGGTCAGTACGGAACAGTGGTGAACCAGCCACTGGGTCACGGCCAGCCAAGGCTCACTGATGCCCGTGGGGGCCAAAGGCTGCCCTGTGTGGTTCAACACAACAGATGAACTACTGTAGCTCAGATTGCCAAAAAAGTTCATGCTGGTTCTGCTCGAAAGGTGTCAGAATGCACAGTGTATCACAGTTTGTTGCTGTTAAAGGGCAAGAGGCAGAGTAGGGCTAAGATGATGAAGATGAAGTACAATAAGCTTCTCTGTTTTCTTTACAAACAGACATGTTTAATGAAGGGAAATAGCAATATGGAAGTGGTGGGCAGCAGATGTTACAGATGTTACATTTCAAGGTGTAACTCGGAAAAACTTTGGAAACTTTAAATGTTCCAAAAGTAAGATTGGAGCAATAACTGTTGCATTGGCAATGTTTGCTGGGAAACGGTGAAGTCAGCTGCTAACGGGCTGCCATGCTTGAGACACAGGATCAGTGCAGGAGTCAGGAGCATCAGCTGTGCCAGACGTGCTGGCAGCTCTTCAACCAACAATAGCCAAGAAGCTGAGCCCAAGCCAGACAAGCCAGGGTGATGCCACTCAGTAGCTTAATTTCCACAGACAGAGACAGGGCTTACTTTCATTGCTCGGGTTACACAAGAGTGTGATCTTTCTTCCCCGTAGTACCTCATGACTACTGACACATTAACAGTACAGCATTGTATCTGTTTCAATTAGACCTAAATGCAAGATAGCAGTTTAGTTTTCTCAAAAAAAATAAAAAATAAAAAAAAAATAAAAAATCTGCCATTTTACTGGCAATAGTAAAAAAGCTTAAACCTTACAGGAATTTCCCTCATGGCAAATTCTTCCTCGCTGATTTGCACTAAAATGACCTTCTGTGGTTTTTGTGATCAAAACCCTGTAACAACATGTGGGGTGACAGGTAGTGGTTGTGCTTTGACTTTACATGGCCAGGCATCATTTCTAGTGAAGATAATTTAAAATCTATTATTATACTTGTCATATTTTTGTTTGCATATCTTGAGATCAGGGTGTCGGCTGTATTTAAAAGATGAACGTAACCACCATGACATCACCCACTGGTTTTTGAGCCAGAAGTGACCATATTTAGACCTGAGGCTGGAGTGCTAATGCTAATGCTAATGTTTGCACTTTTATCAAGCCATAGGCTAATATTTGCTTATTAGCACTTAGTAACGCACTAATAATGAAGTAGAATTTTTATTCATAAAAACTGGAACATCCAGAATCTAAGTGCTTGCAGTATAGGGTAAGGAGCTCAGTCTGGAGGGAACTTGGAGTAGAGCGATTGCTCCTTTGCATCATAAGGAGCCAGGTGAAGCGGTTCAGCCATCTGATCAGGATGCATTCTGGGCCGTTATCACTGCACGTTTTCCTATCACGTCCAAGTGGTAAGATACCTCAAGCTACACTCAAAATACAAAAGAGAATATATATGTCATCCAACCGGATCCCATAGGAGGAGCTTAAGAATGTTGCTGTGGAAACAAACTTCTGGCCTGCTTCCATCGTGACCCAATTAAGGACAAGTGTGAGAAATGGCTGGATGGATTGATACTTCCATCACTGAATTTTTGATTAAACTCTGTTTTAATCCCTACACTTAATTTTACCCTGTTACAGCTGTAAATTGTTATGTAATCCTATTAATAAAGTTTAAAAAGGTATCGTGAGAGATCTGCCAAGCCATGAAAATGAGACTGCCGTAAAGGTAGAATGCAGGCAGTCAGTCAAGGACAATACATTCTGCAAGCAAATAGGCTGACTTGAAGGAATCGTCCTCTGAGAGTAGAGAGTTTTACCATCACACTGTCACCACCTGTAGACATGGAAAGTGTTTTTGAAATGTAGTTTGTTCCTTTGTGCAGCTGCAGTCAGCATGGAGTCACAGCACTCAGATTCCAATGGGATTTTGTCAAAACAACGATAGAAACTTCTCGAAATACTGTGACAGCACAATCCATTTTCCGCTCTTGGTTTTATGCTCAGAATGTTCAAAACGTAAGAAAAAAAACAAGATTATTTTTGGGACCTTTATTAGACATCATAGTGGAGAGCAGGCAGGAAACAGGGGTGAGAGAGTGGGGGAAGCCAAGCAGGAAAGAGCTCTGAGTCAAACCCGCGCCACTGCATTTAGCCTCGCAGCGTACGGCTGCCTGCTCGCCCTGTGGGCTAAAATGATACCCAGAATATTCAAGACTTCTTTTGAGTTGCCAAAAGAGGGCTAAATTCAGCCCTAAGTGTACGGCAGAGCTTCACATCTACTGTACGAAGAGTTAACACTAAAGTGCAAACTGTGGCTCATCATCACCCCGGTTTTGCAGTTTTATACTCTAAAGTCTTTGATTGTGGTTCTCAGTATTTATTTAAAATCACCTTCAGAGCTTACTGCTGGGCCGTTTTATAGCTTAGAAGGTAATGTGATTACAGTTAGGCCCATAGTTTGTTGGTGGATTTTAAATCAAACAGTTAACATGAGATTGAAGTGCAGACTTTCACCTTTAATTGAAGGCGTTTTAAAAAAGGTTTGCAGGAATTGCAGCAATTTTTATACACAGTCCTCCACTTTCAGAGGCTCCAAACTAATTGACTGACATACAGTTTCATGGCCAGGTGAGGCCAGCTGTTATTTCATGACAACAGAGGGAGACAAAATATCTGGAGCTAATTCAAATCGTCAAATCAGATGTGAGGACCAAAGAGATGTGGGCATGGGCATGTCTGAGAAACTCTGGGTTGCTTTTGCAGTATGCTCTGGATCATTATCCACTGTGACACGCTGTCCTATCAGTTTTGCACCATTTGGCTGAATCTAAGCAGAGAGTGTAAGCCTGTACATTGTGCTGCTTGCGGACTCTTTTAGATGTTTTCATGTGAACAGAGACCAAATTCACTCGGGAACAGCCTCACCTTACTTTAAAGCCCCTGAAAATAGGGCCATGTATATAAATGCCTGTAATTCCTCATCACTTAAACCCTGCACTTCAGTCACATCTTGATTGTTTGATTTGAAATCCACTGTGATGGTGCACAGAGGCAAAACTGCAGCAGCCGTGTCGCTGCCCAAATACTCACGGACCTCGCTGTAACTGGAGTCACCAGGCAGCAAATGCTGGTGCGTGAAGACCGTGTTGGTTTTAAAAAGCTTTTTAAAAAGTTGATGATTGAACAAGTTTGAGGTGAAACTGGGGATCTAGGAATTGTAGCTGCACTGAAAAATGGTCCAAAAAAGATGACCTTGAAGGGGAAATTTGCATGTCCACACCTCGTGCATGGACTGCATTAAATCAATGCTGAAGCTAAATAATGTAATATTTTTTAAATCAGATCACTCTATAAATACACGAGACTGAATGAACCAGTATAATACACACTACATTAAACAGTTTCTGTAGGTCACAGCCTGCTGTCTGCCCTGCAGGCTGCCATGTGGTTAGTATGTGGCAGGCAGGGGGCTAATGTGTCAGCTCCTGTATTATCATGTCACCGGTAAAGAACTGATGGGGTTCTGCAGGGGAGAGAGAAGCAGTCACCTTTGCGTGGATCTTCACAGTAGCTTTGGCATATCAAAGGACCCCGCTGTGTGCTCACATGAATGTTATAGCACATAATCCACCCCGCAGTGCTGCAGTGAGGAGCTGCTGCTGAGTGAAGGTGAGCTGCATTATAGGACAAAGAACATAAGCTTAAATGAGCATGTAATATACAGTATTTAAACATATAGAATGAAAACCTCAGGTATTATTTTTCTTGCTCCAAAATGGAGCAACCCTTTTAAAACCACTGTGCTTCTTCTAGTTTAAGCTGCAGATGTGGCAGCGCTGCACACAGTTTGTCAAAGCTCTCGAGCTTTTGTTAATTTGGAGACAGGAAAGAGCCGCCGTCTCCAACTGGTTTCTCTCAACCCAATATGCGTCTGTCACCCAATTACTTAATCATTTCCACAGCCGGGGATCGTGAGCGAGCAGTGAGAGGAGTGTGGGCTCAGGGAAAAAAATGGTTCTCTGTTAAACATTTATTATTGTTTTATTCTGCACAGTGCATCTCACACTAATTCTGATATTAATATGTTGTTGTCACCATGAGATTGAGCAGTTAGTGAACAGGCTGAGCAGCTCAGTGCATTAATCTATTACACTCTTTTCCAGATCCGTATTTTCATTCTTGGACTCAACTAGAGTAGCTTTGCATGAAATAAACCGTGTTTATACTGTAGTCTGCTGGGCCTTGGTGCAGCCCCTCATCATGTCTGAAACCGGCTGGTTTGCTCCTCTTTGTCTTTGGCCATTTTTCTTTTGATTGGCTGACTATCATAAACACAGCGTGAAAAGCTGATGGGTTTGGCTTCTGTGCTCACAGCCAGAGCTTTGTACCTGAGACGGATATATGGGATTTCCCTTATATCCATCATACAGATACAAGAATGGGGGGAAAAAAAGGCTCAGAGTCTTTGGCCATGTACAATATGAGCATCCATGTGAGATAGAAAATAAGAACAGTTAAAAAATATCCTGCAAATCTCTCCTCATTTTATTTGCAACTTTTAACTTTTGTCAAGAAAGGAAACAAACAAAAGAGCATCCAGTAATTCTTGGTCTCACAGCTTACAAAAGATGTTGCAAATCTGTCTTTGATGTTGCCGTAAGTGCATGAGGGCAGTTCTAGATCGCTCACGTCTTCACAAATGCACACAAATTTAAAAGGCTAATGATGTATGAGAAGAATGGCAGATGTCTCAGCCTGGTACATATGACAGCTGAGCTCTCTACCCGTTTCATGTGATTTAGCCACTGCATTAGCCTCCTGCCCACACACCTGCACTTTTTACATAACAGCAGTTTTAACGATCTCTGCTGGTTTACTGTGAGTGACGGCTTGTTAAATTAAGTTAAATACAACCATGTAACGATATCTAAATGACACACATCTTAACATATTACAGTTCTGTACAACATCTAACATCATCCCGTAGCTCCGACTGTTCATGTGTTAGCTAGATTAGCGGTTAGCACATGCTGTGTGCTTGTAGTTAGCAATTCTACACACCTGTGTTACTCTCATAGTCACTATGTACCTTATGTACCTTCTGAGATTTTAACACAATATTAAACATGATATAAAAGTGAAAATGTAAACAGATCCATTACACATTCACAGAGCACTTTACTGCCTGGCAACATGGAAACGGAACATTTTAAATAAAGTGTTAGATTTAAAAACTGTAATTTGTTCTTTTCATTTCAACAGCAGGACCCAAAATCGACATTATTATCAAAAGCTACGTTTACCCCGGGCAAAAAAGAGTCGGAGGTCATCTGCACCAAGCTGGATCTGGATTCCTGGGTCTAGTGGTTTGGAGAAGCGTCCTGTGCCAGATGTTCTGTTGACCCACTGAGGAAGACATCATGCCAGAAACATCAGGAGCACCGAAGCTCACTGCAGGGATCAAGCAGGACTCACAATCGTCACCAGCAGCTCCCTCAGAGGAAGTTGCTGGTGAGTTTTTCCCTCAGAGGGAAATCTTCTTCAGACCTCCACCACGTCCAGAGAAGGCGGACAAAACCCTGCCCTTCATGAACAGTGTGGTAGCAACCTTTGCTTTGTGTAATGTTACAAGTACTTTGTCACATAATTCTATTCAGCTCTATGGAAAATGATCTATTTAAAATATATATTACCCTCTGATAACTCTGGTATGAAAGCCTCTTAAGTATGTTGGAGTAAATAACACACACGTATATGAAATAACTCCAGATTAAAGTTTTTAGCTCAACATTCAAGTTTAGACATTTTACCTTACATCAGGTTTTATTGAATGCTGTCAGAGAAAAAAAAAAGATGCACTCTTCATTACAGCTGACTACATTCAGTATTAAAAATGGAAGCTGTGTGTTAGATAAGCTGTAAGCTGCAGGAAAATGGAGCAAAACCTACAGAGTTATTATTACCAGTCATTTCAGCTGCATTAGAAGTGGACAACATATAATAATGCTTTATATTACTTCTCTCAAAGGGGCTATGCAATTTTGTGAAAATGACACATTAAGAATAATTCAGACTGCTTTTTAACTTGGATATTTGAAACAAACTTTCAGCAAAAAATAAAAAACTTGGTAGCAACTTGCTGACTTGGATTCTGCCTAAGCTGCCTGCAGAAGCTGAAATCTGGACTTAGTGCTCCAAATGCAGAGTGCAGAATGACTGAAGAGAGCACAGACAAGAGGAGAGAGGGAACAGAAATCGGGGTATAAAAGAAAGTAAAAGAGAACAGCGGAGACTTGAGGCTCTGACCTCCCTCTGATCCACATTCCCTCCTCCATAGCTTGAAACTGCTGAGCAGCTGAGCGCTCTTATTTATGGCTTGCTGTCACCTGCCGTGAAAATATTATTATTAGCTGATAGCCAAGAGCATAAAGTGTGTAAATATTCTTTTAATTGCTGACAGCCTGCAGCACTCATTACTACAGCTTCAAGTGAGAGACATGAATGGAGCAGTAATCGGAGCGGGAGGGGCAGGCTGAGATATCACGATGAGCATGCTCACTATGGAGACCATCTCTCTGGATCAGACCGGCTGGTTTTGGATTCTTCGTTTATATTAAAAGTGAAGGAAAAATTTGCATACTGTTTTGTTTTGAATGTGTTCTTCAACTGTGAGAGGCCCAACAGACAATTTCAGTCACTGACATGTTTAAATTTGATCTTTTTAAAGGCGAATGTTGATTTCACCTCATAGTTATTTGACGGACACTCATCAAATGATCAAATTCATCTGTTCTGGGACTGTAGCATTGGACAGGAATGTGTCAGCGAGTGGCAGTGAATCATCTCTAAAAGACACGGCAGAGCCTGAATGCAATCCAGCTACAACCTGTTTGTCCACACTGGCTGTAAACAACAAATGCAAACCTGTGACCATCATAGTTAAAACATTTGCATGACTTCTGCCAAATCAGGAAACCAATTGAATTTGACTTGGACTGTTGATTGGCTGAAAACATTTCTGGTCCTGTGCAGGAAAAGCCCAGCCAGATGTTGATGAATGCAGGAGTTGTGTGCAGTTGTGAACTCCGGATAAATGGGCTCGCTGTAATAGCGTTGAAGCTAATGCAAAATTTGATATCATGCTAATAAGGGAGAAAAAATATCCTCATTACCTGCATGGCCTCCTTTTTTCCAGAGAGCAGCGGCCTGATTCACACGTTCACATCAGCTTCGAGGCAGCAACATCAGGCCCGCACCTCGCCTCTGCCTCTCATAATAGCCCATTCTTTTTTCACTGCACCAGATAATGACCTTCACCGTACTGCTCCATGATGATAGCTTTCTACGGATGAGTCATGGTTGACTGGCCGTTTATGTTTGTCATCTATATCTCTCTGTCTCCTCTGCTTTCTTCGTCTCGCATAGAAAAACTAACACATTTGGGGATGTTTTTTTTAGCATGCATGGGAGGCATACATTCATTCAATGGAAATCACTGCAAACAGGAACGGGGCTAATATGCTTCTGCAGCACACTGCATGCGATATACCGGATATCATTTACATCTGAGATGCATTACTTTAAATGATAATGACAGTAGCACTCACTCACACTCTTGAGTTCAGAGGAGAAGCAGTCAGTGGACAATGCACATAGTAAAATGCAGCTTCTTTTGCTGACTATTCAAATATTTCAAGTGAGATAACATTTAGATCACATTTGCTACATTAAAAAACTGTGCTGATGACAGGAGACTGATATCTCTGAAAGACAAACAGAGGAAGCTGAAGGTTCATTCTCTAGTCAAGCTCTCATGCCAAAGGTGGAAGCAAGGAGAGCAATATGGGAGAAAAATAATACATTTATTTTACAAACTGAGGAAAGACTGTGGGCCTGTGCAGGCAGCCGCACACTGAACATCGTGTGGCTGGAGGAAAAAATCACTGTGACTGTACAGGTTTATAAGAACGACTCTGAACTTATCCATCCATCCATCTTCTTCCGATTTAAGGTCGCAGAGGGGCTGGAGCCTATCCCGGATGCCATAGGGCAAGAGGATGGGTACACCCTGGACAGGTAGCCAAACTGTCACAGGGCTAACACCATTCACACCTATGGGCAATTTAGAATCAGTGATTAACCTGACCCCACTAATTGCATGCCTGTGGACTGTGGGAGGAAGCCGGAGCACCCAGAGAGAACCTGCAAACTCCACACAGAGAGGCCAGATGGTGGAATCAAACCCAGGACCTTCTTACTGTGAGGCAGCAGTGCTAACCACCACACCACCGTGCTTATTTCTAGAGAATGTTTTGAATGGGAGCGGAGGATTTTGATCCTGTGCACTCAAGCTGTGGCAGAACATGTTAAAATGGCAATAACTAATGCAGCCATGCTACCGTAGCAACTTTTTGTGGTCATAAGCAGAACGGTCTGGTTGAGGGGAGTCAGCTGAGGCTGATAGAAAAGACATTCGATTTTCAAGTATCCTTTTGAAAAAAACTAAATGTTGCAAACCATCTCAGCTAGGAAAGAGGGAAGCAACATAAAGCCAGATGGATTTAGCTCAGCAAAGTTACCTATTGCTTAGGTATTCAATAGATGAACAGAAGTGGAATACCGCAAAGGAAAGGGGGGCTGTGGATACTGCTAAATCAAAGAAACAAAACGGATCAGAAGACAACAGAGCAGCTATACTGACACACAGAGCTGGACTGGATGCCTTTGAAATAGCAAGGGAATGATTGGCAGTCAAGTGTCTACTTTTTGACCCAGTTAATGCAGTTGTTAGGCTGCTGTCATATTCATGTGTCATTCTTTGTCATTTATTCTTCCTTAACAATTTGTTTTTGTGGTGGCTTGGGAAACGGGGTGCTGTTCATGTAACATCTCAGGCCTCTCTGGATTGGGGGGCATAACAGCAATACTTTTGTTAAACCATCCATACATACATTTTCTTCCACTTATCTAAGTCAGGGTTACAGGGAGGCTGGAGTCTATCCCAGCTGTCATGGGGTGAGAGATGGGATACATCCCGGACAGGGTGGGCTAACACAGAGAGACAGAGAATCACAGATTAACCTAGGTTTATCGAATGAGGACTTCCAGCTTGAACGTGGGTGGTTTCCGAGTGTGGAAGCAGTTGGGGTGAGAATTAGCACAAACCTGAGGCCATGGGTCTCAGAAAAGAGTGGAGTGACCATTCCTCAGGTATTCCCATTCCCCCGCACAAACAGGAGGGTGGTGGTGGGATCGCTGTTAAATATAAAAAATGGTAAACTTTTTTTCCCCAAAATTACAACAAAATTTGACCGTTAAATAGAACGAAGCCGTATTATTATCTCAGGTGATTTCAGCAGAAACTCCGACACCAACCAGTTCATCAGTTTATTAGAATATTTTCATTTTGAACAGCATGTGACTGAACACACCCGTGCAAATCCCGGTCACACACTCGATCTAAATTTTTTCCAGAGGCCTGAGTCACAAATGTCCTAGAGGTCGCTGTCTCTGATCATTATTGCATATTTTCAGAAGTATTTTGTTCATCTGTCCGAACAAATCTCAGCCAATTCATCAAAAAGCATCACGTCAATGCGAGCACAGCTGAGACATTCAACGGTGAACTTCTCAAATTATTGACCATGTTGCACCTGTGAAAACTATTAATGTACGTGGTGCACTTAAAGCACCCTGCAGAAACTGTGAAAAGGTGAAGCTGGCAAAGAGAATCTGCAGGAGAGCTGAGAGAAAATACAGAAAAAATAAACTGCAAATTCATTTTGAAATCTATAAAAATGCATTTTGCTGCTACAACAGTAAAATAAAATTAGCCTGACAATCCTGCACCTCCCAGCTGATTAACAATAACCTAACTCTAACTCTGCTTTTCTATTCTCATCCACTGACATGGAGCTGTAGTTTCTCTATGTGCTTTTAGTATTTTAGTAATCGATTACTTGAGGTCAGGCATCATATTTATTCCATCAAATCCAGCTGCTATTCATGTGTTTTAAAGCCAAATCCTGCTATTGTATTCAGTCATCTAGACTGTGACCACCTCCTTCATTTGGTTGCCTTTCTATAGTCGCTAAGTCCTGATATTTGAACTGCCGTCCTTCAGCAGTACAATATGAAGGATTTACTATTTATTTCTGAAAGCATAAAGTATGGTACAGTATAATCCAGATGGGGCTTAATGAGCCGCACAGAATGGATGCAAAAATAGCAAAAACCAGCAGCAGCCAGCACACTGTCAGTGGTTTGAAAAAAGAAGAAAAAAATAGCACAATATATAATGTAAAAGAGATCAAGCGGGCATGAACAGAGGATCACGCATTTGAATCATTTCTCATTAGAGCCATTTATTCAGTGATAAAAGAGGGAGCCATAGAAATGTAATTAATCTGGGAACTGACTTGGATTTTAATTCAGGGTGAGTAAAACATAAAACAGCTCCCAGTGATATCATCTGTGCTTTTTACGAGACCAAAATACCAGAAGAATGTTTTCTGACAGTTCAGCTTAAAAATGTGTCGCTCACACAGAAAAAGCCTCAGCTCTCCTCCTTCGCTAATGACATTTGATTTTCTTCCAATTCCTTTTTCTTTCATCTTCAGTTTCACTGTTGTGCAATATACAATGTACAAAAAAAAATAGATTAAAAAAAATATACCGAAATATATTTAATCCATTTTTATCAAAAAGCTTCCAGGATCTGCTCCAGAAGCTATTTGCTGACAGCCATTTTTAATCCCTCGATTAAAAGCTTATCTCACAAAAACAGACTTCCAGATCAATCACTTGATCTGCTGCTAGCTCTCTGTAATATTAAAATAGAAGGAGAATTTAGAAAAAATGCTCGGAATCAAATCAGCTGTTGTGGAGGAAACGGGGATGATTTGTCTCACATTTCCCTTCAGTCAGGCGACATTTGGAGAGAAGTTAGTGAGCGCAGATCGGCGGCTTCGATGAAAAGCAGTGACAGGGATGCTGAAGAGCAGACGGAGCTGCAGGGGCGTCTCATATCGTGCAGATGATCAAACCATTCGAGTCAATCAGATTTAGGACAGGCGCCGTTTTTGTTTTGTGGCAGTCCAACGGGGCAAACACGACGACAGCTTGGGGTTTAGTTCTGATTCTGTTTCCAGAAGAACACGTCTCATCTTCTGCTTGCAGAACAAAAAATAAAGGCTAAAGCACATACACTGACGGCAGACTTTTTTATGGGAAGATGGTTATTTTGTAATGAGTTAAATGGAATGAAGCCTGTGAGTTCATGCAGGTAACTGCAGCCGCACTGTGTCATACACCCTCCCAAAGCTCGGCAATCTGTCTGCGTTGGAAAATTTCCCATCTTACATGTTAAAGGTTCTGCTAACTCCATCAACCTGTAGGTTCTAGGAAGATGTTTACTCATCACTCCACAGTTGCCATGTGAATCATATTTGGGGGAAGTGATGAACTTGAAGCTCTTGAGTTCTCTGACTGAACAGTCTTTTGTGGTAGGATTGGGTAATATAATGCAAATAGCACTGTGACATCATCACATGGTGACATTTGGTCAGTCCCACAGGCGTCACATTGTGAGGCACTGAGTGCACCTTTACAAAGCGCAGGTGATGAGTGTAGTAGCGTTCCCTCAGTGACTGATGAGGCAAAGGTGCTCTGATGGTGTTGTCATCATTGGAGAATCTTGTTGCAGATGGGAAGTTTTAACAAGTGTTTAACTTTGTGAAAGGTTGTATTTTAACTCAACATGATTATTTTCTCCTTAAACCTAAATGTGCAGTTTAGTGCCCCCCCCCCCCCCAATTACAACTTTAGAAAGTTGTGGCAAAATGATTTTTTGTTGAAAATTAAGCACTAATGTTTTATAGAGTCCTCTGATTGTGGTTGGTGTGAGTCTTTCTAACTCTGGACTCTTCCACCTGGCTACCTGAGCTCAGCTTTAATAAGCCAGTGAGTAAACTGAATCTGATCTACATTTGGTACTGCAGAAGAATGAAAGCCTCCTTATGAAGTGTCAAACCCAGAAGCATGTTAATGACTCGCTGTGCTTAGTCTCAGTCTTTGCAGTCCACGTTGTTGCGTTGTTAATCTGTTTGCCCACATTTTCACATAAATATTTCATTCCAGTAAGACGACCCCTGGACGGCTCTGTATTGCAATTACCATTTGAAATGTGTTTACATTGTGCGTTGGTGCATTTGCATGAGCATTTTTTGATCTAAATGACTTTTGTGATTTCAGCTGGATGAGATGTGTTTTTAAATTGCCCGACTCATTTCATTCTTGCATGCTTCTTTTCATTCAGAGACTTTTTTTGCTCCAGTATGAGCTCTGTTTGATCCCACTGTATCATTCTGAGCTCATCCATCTGTAGTTTGCATCTACTTTCTGCTCCAGTTCGGCCTGATCAGCTCAGTCACAGGTCCCTCTTGAGCTGAAGCTTTTTGTCCCTGATGTGCTGGAGGAGAATTTTCCCTCTCTGCTCCACCATGCGGATGAGAGGCCTGAGACCGCTGGACCCACCGTGGCTGTCCCAGAATTCCCTGTCTGTGTACAGGGAGCGTAGAAGAAGATTTTCCAGACAGCCCGAGCGCAGCACAGACACAGCTTTCTCTGGAAACCTGGCAAGAGATGCAACATCGGATGTGATATGTTGTATTTTTAATGGCTGCTTCACAGTCTAGAAAAGAAGACTGTGTATGTGTAGACCCACTTTAGCAGACTCTAAAGGCTGTCATGTTCTTTCCCCACCACAATATAGGACAAGAAGAAACCATTTATGATTTAGGTTTTCTCACAGCCTTACCAATGGCAGGGATGAAATAATGGTACTAAGGCTGATTTGTACAGAACACTATAAAAGAAGAAAGTGCTTCAGTATGAAAAGTGAAAAAATTTGCCCTGAGCATGCTGCTAGAATAAAGGCTGCAAGGCCACTGAAGACTGACATTTTAGCCTGAGGGCGGCACGAGAAGAAAACTTTTGGATTATCAAAAATAAAAAGGGTTCATTCTGCCGGGACGCGCTTCAAACGTTGAGGTAATCCACAAACCGTATATTTTTAGCATACAAATACACATTTAGACCTGGTAATGGTGCTAGAGGTGGAGTCACCTGGTGCAATAACACAAGAATTAATGCTGGCAGTTAATGTCCACACAGCAAATTTTTTCTTCAGCGTTATCATTTTTGATCCCCCCCTCCCCCCCGATTCACTGAAAGGATGAAGACACTTTTCTTCATCACCTTTTTTGCTTTTTCTGAAAAGAAATGTTGTCCTCGGTGTGCCATTGTAAATATAAATAAAGTTATGAAGAATTTACTCTCCCTCACATGTTTCCCACTGCCTCCCATTCCCTAACTCCTTTACCCCCCAAAGGTGAATTTCAAAGGATGTATAAGACATTGTTCCTTAATTATTACACAAAATGCAGTCTATAAAACACATTTCACAAGCTGCGTCTCGTTATCTCCGTCGCCTCAGGGTTGAATCGTGTCTTTCTGTGTGTCTCCTGCTGCATGTTTATGGAGATGTGTGCACAAATAAAAAAACTCACAGAATTTACAAGTAGTTTGGTTTCATATATTTCTTTATTTAGAATCACCGAACATCAGCAAAATTACCCACAGTCATAACTGCTTATGCAGCTTTCTAGTGTGATTCTATTGTCAGGTTTTTCTTTTTTAAAATCATTAAAGAACACAAGAGGAGAACATTTTGGTGTTACCCCGTTTGAGAGAAAAAAAAAAACTAGAGTAAAATAACCTGATGGCACATTTATCTTAATGAATAGAAATAGAAAGAAACAGAAAGCTTTTATTGTCATCAAACACAGAGTGTGATGAAAATGTAGGCTTTCCTTACATCTACCCTCCTGTAGCCTCATACAGAAATTCCATAAGTAATATCATACCTCTAAGGCTGGGACATCTGCTTTATGCCATTTCTTTGTAACTGCTCTTCTTACAGCTATATTCAAAACTCCAAACCAATAATTTGATTTGAAGTTTGCAGATGAAGACTTTAGGAATCCAAAAAGAAGATCTTTCAAACTGAAACAGATCTGTGTCACTTCAAGAAAAAATGAACTGAGACAGTGGACTTGGTGTGTATTCTCTGAGCGCGCTCTAAGGTTATTCTTCAGTTTCTCTTTTTAGGAAACAAACAAATAAACCGCTCCCTGTAATCTCCCCAGCTGTGCTTGTGAGGAGGCAGGTCTCTCCTGCATGCGTCCAAACCTAAACCCAAAGTTTAGAGTTTTTTTTTTTAACTTTTTAAGACGGGCGCTGGCAGACTAAAAGGGTTCAAATGGGCGACCAAGTTCCGTCTGTTTTTGAACATTTAATTGAAAGGAAGTTCTGGACCTCACCCTGTGTGTTTCTTGTTTGTTGTGTTTAGCCGTTCTCCGCCCTCCTGGTGCAGGTGAACCAGCAGCAGGAGTATAAAGGAGATGTTTTATATGGCAGTGTTCATGCGGTGTGTTTGCTTACTTCTTTCTGCTGGAAGGCTGTTTGAGTTAAACAAAGAAAGATTTTCTGTTTTTAATCCTTGAATATTAGTGACTTTTGTTCTGTTTGTCTTTAATTTGAAGTTAGTTTGTTTTCTTCACAGTTCTGCGTCTGACTCACTCCACATGGTTATTTTTTAACAGATCGGTAATTACACAGGGAACATTTTTAATGAGGCTTTTCAGAAACAAGGAAAAAGGAGGCATATGAAAGATCGTTTTACATTCCTGTGCCTTGTTAGAGTTTTGTGACAGTGAGCTGCAGACTTCAGTGAAATTGTAAAGCTTCCTGAGTCATTAACTTTTGGGAAGTCTCGGTGAAGCCCCGTGTGTGCATGTTTCACTAAAATCTCTCCAATGTGGAAGAGATTGTGATTCTTGCACCACACCATGGGATAAGCTCATTGGTCCGTCAGATAGAAATTAAAGTTCTCAGTGTTTCAAAACAAAGGAATAGGCATTATACTGTACAGCTGTGTGGTGGTCATCATTTTAAATAATATGAGCATTATTTTCCAAGAAATGTTAATTTGTTAAGTTTGTTCCATGTTCTTCCATGATACTTATTTTCTATAAATGAGACTTTCACTTACAGAACTGCTGAATGCCTGAAAAAACTCATTCATGACATTTTTGGGCTGAAATCTCTCATCTCCAGGAGCACTGAGAACCTTATAGTTCAGTATTTTGTAGAAGACCCTTTGGTAGCAGTTACAGATTTCAGTCTTCTTGGGTAGTTGATTCAGTTCTTCCTGACATATCTCATTCAACTATGTAAAATTGCATGGGAAGTGTACGTGAAGCTCTATTTTCAGGCCTCTCAGCTTAAGTTTAATATGGCTCAAGTCTGACATTTGCATGGGGCCACTCAAGGACACTCCAGTCTGGCTAGTGAGATTAGCCATAAGCAGTGCCTGCTACGCATCAAATATTGTGTGGAAGTTCTGCCAAAAGAGTTTACTTATAATAACACACTCCAAGTGAGCTGTCACATGTCTTTCAATCTGTGTCTGCTGTCCGGCTCCTCTCCTGAGTGATGGGTTGCAGCCTGAGAGGTAATCCTTCTTGAAGGTTCTCCTACAGCAGCAGTGGGCTACTGAAGTTCAGTGGGGTGACTTTATGGTCCCCCCATAACCCAGGCCATTCTTCCTTGATTACTGAATGAATTTGGAACCAAGAGCTTTTTGTCCTTACATACCTTTATATTCAATTTAATTCAATTCAATTTTATTTTTATAGCATCGAATCACAACAACAATGTGACCCCAACAGAGGTCACCCCAAGGTGCTTTATATTGTAAGACCCTACAATAATGCAGAGAAAAGCCCAACAATCAAAAGACCCCCTATGAGCAAGCACTTGGCAAAAGTGGGAAGGAAAAACTCCCTTTTAACAGGAAGAACCTCCGGCAGCCATTTGCCGCAACCATTTGGGGGTTATATTAACTCAGTTTAACAATCTCGAGGACAGTTAAACTGGTGCACACCTGTTCACAGTTTTAAGTCACAGTAAGGGGTCTGACTACTTTTGTAAATGATATATTTCCATTTTTGAATTGTAAACGGGACCACTTCTGCTCATTGCATAGTTATAATATAGTTGCAGCCCCAAACTTCATCCACTGTCTGAAAGAAGCTGTATTAGCACTTCCTTTAAGGCAACTGTCCTTTTAAGCCAGATTTCTTCTGATGCTGTTTGTGAGGGGCAGCCAGATTTAAACAGCACGTATATGGATTTTCTGTCCCCATACTAGGGAGATCAACTCTCAATGATATCATACACAGCAAAGAACAGAATCACTTTAACAGAATAGATGTAACAGAAAATAAGAACCCCCCCCCTTAAGAACTTAAAACATTTTTTCACTTACACATCCATTGAAATTAAACCTTCAACCCAATAAAGCGTGCTAAAATAGAAGGAGTCTAAATACTATGTGAAAATGACCGTATATTAATGAAATAGTTTTTCAACTTAAAGGAAATAAAATTAGTCATGTTACACCTCTGGAAAATAACCAGTTTCTCTCTTATTTAGCTCCTTAATATTCAGTGATGAGAAATAATATGTGACTTTAACATTCTAGTTTCATTCAGCTTCAAGTCTAGGCTTAAGATATTTAAGAGAATTTTATGGAGCAGCTTAGTAATCCTCAGTGACAGACAAAGGGGAAATTCTATCAGAGCTGATTCATTCAGCATACTGAATCGCGGGCTAATTGAAAGCACACTAATCTAATCAGACAGACATTGTAACAAATATCTAACAAGCTTCCAGTGGACGTTTCTGTGCTGCTGATTTGAACCGCTTTCAAATCAGCGGCACAGAAACGTCAACGGAGAAATATGCTACTGGATATGATTTATTTTTTCCTGAAGCACTTTCTTACATCAGTGTTTCTGCCTGCTGTGAGCTAAAATGAGTTTCTGAATCTACATGGTGTAATTTGTTAAACCTCACTGCTGGAATGAAGGACACACACACACACACACACACACACACACACACACACACACACACACACACACACACACACACACACAC
>JAVDPK010001197.1:298682-312851 GCA_034780415.1 Cichlasoma orientale
CACACACACACACACACACACACACACACACACACACACACACACACACACACAGAGAGAGAGAGAGAGAGAGAGAGTGACACTTTGGAAGGGGTTGAAAAAGAGGAAGGGGCAAAGGGAAAACTCACTGTATCATGTGATGTGGTTGGCTGTACTTTTGAGTGTGCTGTCATGCACTTTGACCCACAGAATAAATGTTTTGAAAGACAGCATTGGAAAACCACAATGAATAAATATCATACAGAGTGGTGAGAACGCGCACACGCACACACATATATATAAGCTTTTTCTGCTGCGATAAGAATTGCAAACCCCCTAAAGATCTGAGGTTACAGAGTCTAACTTAATGTAACATTTTGCCTGCTCTTTCAAAAAGAAAAATGACACTATTACTGCCAAGCTAAAGCTATTTTACACTTATCTCCAGGTTTCCTTTTTTTTCCTGACAGGTTATTTGTGTCTGCAATCCTGCCTCTTCGTCTGGCTCCACTCTTCTCCCTGTGCTGCGCTGAAAACAGCTCTAGGGCAAGCAGTTCCTCCCTCCACTAGAAATGAAACTGGTGCGCACAAGTTACCAGAGTTCAATTCCCCACAGTCAGGATACCCAGTTGAGTTTTATAAATCACGTTTGATTGCCATGCTTTGAAAAACTCCCACTAAATAAAGTCACATAGATGCAGGTATGAAGAAGAAGCATGCAATGTGGATTTGATGCAATGAAAACATGGTGGACAGCAGTGCAGAGGGTTTTCAACCTCCTAAGGAAACTAATTTGGAATTTTAACTTAAGGCTCAACTTCAAACTTTCCTTTTTGATACAGTACAGCTTGTATAGTAACTGCAACTGGATCAGGTGACCTTGAACCATTCCTTAGTAATGCTGCTATCCGCTCAGGCTACTGCAAGACTGTCCCTGTAGGACTGTGTTTTATTTTTTTTTTATAGAAATGTTGAAGGGAAGCTGATTAAACATGGTCATCCTGTAGGGTTGTGCCATATCATACTGTCTGCAATAATACTGCTATAATTTTATGAAGTAGCTACTTCAACCTGAGGCAGAGCACGCCACCAAGTACAACCAGGCTACAAACGAGGAGATGCTAGCAGCTAGTGATGTGCAACCCAAATGTAAACAAATGACTCCACCGAGTGTCACTGTATATTCTAATTGCACTTAAAGAAGAGCAAACAGTGGATGGAAATTACTGATGCATCTACATGGCGGTAAAGGGGAGTCAAAACGTTCAGCTTCTTCTGGAGATGTGTGCTATTTCTTTTCTTGTTCATAACTTTTATAGTTTTTGAAATATTCAGCTTTTTATGATTTTTTTGTCCCATTCAAAATGAATGGGGAAATCTTCAAATCCTCTTCAAAGCCATTCTACTTTGAAATGTAATAACTTCAGCACACTATCAGCTAGAGACACCATTCAAGCTTTAAAACGAAGCCAAGACTTTGAACTATTCAGGTATTACTCGGTTTGTTGATATCTTATATGGTTTTTGAACTGTGACAGTTTACTGTAAGTTTCAACTGTTTTGTCTTTTTCAGCTGGTTATTTGATAACTGTTTAAGCTGCACACGTACTTGAACACTGCTTTACTGCTACTAGCATCATTCCTTTCTGTTGAGCTGTTCTATTCCAACTCTGGCACCACAAGGTCAAATTCAACGTGGAATTAAGTAAAGCTAAGCGCACTTTGATTTAAATGTACCACAGAGCAGAAGTCTTCATCATTCATTAGTGTTATACTCCAATAATTAAACATTTATATAGGAGAGAAGTACAGAAAGAAGCAGCACTATCATGTTTTCTATAATGAACAGATACTGAAAGGAAAAGAAGGTTTAACAGCATATGAATGATGAGAAGTTGGCATCAGGACATTAGAGAGTTTGAATGAGCCAGCAGTTGAGATTGGTTTAATAGAGCTATCAAAGCTGGAATTATGTTTGAAACTTATGAGGTCAGGAGGTCTCTGTCTGTGCCGGCTTCAATTATAAGAAAGAAAAAGCACACACAAATACACACATAACATCCCCTCATAAACACACACACACACGCACACTAACTCTGACTGGATCAAAGTAGATTCAGTGTATAACCAGTTGATGCAGTCTGGATTAATTCAATCAGAGAGACTCTCAGTCTCCAGAGAGAGAGGGACATACTGCATGTGTTAATGTGGAATCAATTCAAGTTGCCAATTTTCAACACAAAAGATGCAGCTTGTGTGTGAGACAGGAAGAGACAGAAATACGAGACATGCCACTTCATAACACTCGGTTTGGACTGGAATCTATTAATGTCAGTAAAATTGTTCAACTAAGTTGATTTGCTTGCAAAGATCAATTAAATTTGTGCGACCCTCTTACAAAGAGTTCAACTTGACAATTTACATCACTGACCAATCCTGACAAGAACATGACTCTCTGTACAGTTTGGTGCTGCAGGATAAAGAGTGGGGATGAAATTTGTATCTATATTAAAAAATAAACTCATAAAATTCTTCAGTTTAGTCATACGGACTGGACACTGGACACTCTGAGTGAGCTCTGCTATGAAAGACATGAAAACAACCTCATAATTTTCCTCAACATAAAACCGGACATAATCAAGCTGTCCGAGTCCTGCCTGCGCATTATGAAGCATTTATCATTAGCCATTTCTCAAGTTTGATTCAGTATGTATTCAGTCAGCACAGCTGAAGTTATTGCCAAATGGTGCTTACAGTGTAAATCATTCTCTCTATAGTCAAGTCGGTTTTGAACTTCGTGCCATCTTTTCCACACGGCTGCTGAATAAACCGCGGACTAAGCTGACTCCTGTCTTGGACTACGCAGCTGAGAATTTTGTATTTTTACTCACAAATCACAAATGTTACCTTACTGTTCCTACTGACCTTTTTTTTTTACAAAAATAAGAGCAACCTGAAAGAGTTAGAAGAACTAAAAAGGCTTTGAAAGAAGTTAATAAACGTGAAATAAGCAGTATCATAACCAATGTCCACTTATGTTCTCTAATGATGGAAGGTTAAATCATTGACCACGCTCTCCTGAAGCTCCCACCTATGACTGAGCTCTTGACTTTGCCGAGCAGGGTGGGTGGATAGTGCTTTATTAACCCACTAAGACCGTTAGATTTAACAGCTTTTCTAGTAAAAACACAGCTTGGGAGACAGACACCTACTAGTAGGGTTTTTATAAGTGGATGAGCGTGTCATGCAAGCACAGGAAGAACATGTAAAATCCACAGAGAAGGGCCCTGCCTGGGTTTGAACTCATGACCTCCTTCCTGTGCTAACCACTGAGCCACTGTGCTGCCAAAGATATTCAAGAATATTCCTTCACAGTCTTATATGGTAATAACAAACAACACTTTTAGTTTAGAACTTAGAGAGGGAAAGAATTGGCCCGGCTTTTCTTTATCTCAGCAGTTCCAAAAGTCAAGAGTGCTGCGGCCCACTTAAAAACCAGAAAACTTCATAGGGCCCCCCTCGCCACTGGGACACAAACTTCAATACAAGAGCAGTAAATTTAGGTCAGAGTAATGAGTAATGTCACCAACTAACCACCTCCTATTACCAGTTTTAATTCACTTTTTATATAAATAAATACATTTATATAAATATGTAACTATTCATACTTGTGAAATGCAAACTATGCAAACTGAATTTCTGTTATTACTGCGGCCCCCCCTTCAGTGCCTTCATGGCCCACACTTTAGGAACCACTGCTTTATCCTATAATGATCCATTAAAATATAGCTGGATGAGCGGAAGATCTCATATAAAAACTAAACCAAAGTGACGATGGAGGGAGCGCACAGACTGTAACAGAATATAGTTTAAAAGCGGCTGAGAATCAGACTGATTTATGGTATGTCCAGTATGCTGTTTTTGTTTAGGGGAAAGCCTCCAGATTAATTTACTGCGTTCCGATCAATAACAGAAAAGAAACAGGACTGCTGAAAAAAGATGGAGGAAAAAGTCAAAGAAGCAAAGAGAAGAAAAGGAGGACAAAAGCACAGGAATCCTACAGAAGAGATGAAGTGTGTGTGTGTGTGTGTGTGTGTGTGTGTGTGTGTGTGTGTGTGTGTGTGTGTGTGTGTGTGTGTGCGTGCGTGTGCTTGTGCGTGTGTCCCTCAGCTGTCAGCGGCAGCCTGTCAGCAGACAGAGGACCCTAATGAAAGCGGTCAGATCCTCTTTTTCTCTGACACGCGCATGAATAAGGAAAAACATGTGAGAAAGGACGGCAGGAAGATGAAAGAAATGCAAAAGCAATGCAACAAAAGCGAACCAATGTTCCAAGGCACATAATGCATTCAGCAACTGCTCGGTTCATTTTCTGATGCATCTGAGTCTGAGGATGATGACAACACATGAAAGATGAAAAATAAATGACTTTAGAGATTACAGCCTGATATCGGCGTATTTTTCTACCCAGACAATAATGGGAACAAAGCACGAAAGAGGAGATGAGGGAGAAAGATGTTGTCATGTTATTTTCTTTTAAATACTGGTTAGTTTCAATTTAATTTTTGCAACAGAGGAGAAAAACATTTCTTTGTGTCGTGGCTGGTGGATTCAAATCGGCTGATAGGAAAGGGTTGTATGTCACAGCTTGTCACGCTGAGCTGAGATGAGTTTTCATTTAATTTATTTTAGTATCTTGGATGTGTTCATTTGTTACATTTTTTTATAAAGTTGGGAAAACAGTGTTTAAGTTGAGCCTGTTGTTGCTTTAGCGATAAAATAATAACTCACAGTCTCTTCATCGCAAGGAGGAATGCAAGGTATTAAACACTGGCCTTAGATCAGTACTCAGTATCATCACCTACCCAAAGCCAAGGTATCAGTATCATCTCAGAACGGGAATTTCTTTATCCTTGAGTGCCTGAGTCGGGCTCTAATTAACGTACACTGATTTTTAAAAATAAATTCTAGATGACAAAGAAACCACTGTTCCAGTCTGTGTCTTTCACAAATGCAGGATCAAATCACCTCACTTTATTCTGATTCGCACCTTCCTACCAGGTGATGCACAATACAGCAAAGCAGAGTGTGTTCCACAGTCAGACCACAATGATATGGCTTAAAAATACTCTTTTGAAATAATAGCATACAGCACAAAAAGACATGGTATGAATGTGGGATATAGTGTACAGAAATGGAAGTAAGCAATAATATTGGAATGTGTAACGCCTCAGCTCGAGCGCACACGTGCCTGAGGCCGATGGATACTTCAGTGAGTTACGGAATTGCTGATGTAATGCGAACCGAAGGTTATGGTACCATATATGACCACGCACACTCAGAGGACTGAATGTTCACACAGCAGGAACTAATCCATCAAGGCAGCACCACATGTGGACAAGAAAATGCATTTGCAAGAATCAAGTATAAACTGACCCTGCATGCGCTCCCATACTGAATCTTTCCATACCCAGAGCACACTGATTACTGTATTTCAGTTCTGGCCTTTGAATGAGTGCAAATCTAAACATTCCCGCAGAGTTCCTCTTTGAAGAAGAAACTGAACACCTGCTCTTCCTGTAGTTTGAAACGTGAGCGCTCTACTGTCCCGTTTTCCTGTCAGCAGCTTTTTTCGTCTGCATCAGATACAATTACAAAAGGTGAAAGCTGAAGTGCATTAATCAGCCTGAGATGTGCTCTGGCTTTTTAAAGGAAGGTTAAATGTTTCTAAATGTTTTACAGTAGTTTCTATAGTGCATAGTGAAGTTGCATTTCATAAAACTGTAATATTTTATGGTCATACCCCCCCCCCCCAAAAAAAAACAAAAAAAAAAAAACACCTGGGGAATAATTAGCATTATTTCATTACAGGAAAACTGCAAGGCTGAAACATCTCTTGTATACTATTCATTAAATCCATACTTTACCAAGTGATGAAACAACATAACAATCTACAGAACACTCATTTCTCTCTTTAAGCCCTTTTCAGACATGAGACACTTCAAACTTCTGAATGAAGCATACGGCTTCATTCCCAAAAACACTGTACAGTAGGCTATTTGCTCAGAACCAAGATATGATACATGAGGTGAAGTGGTTATACTTTGATAAGTGAGGCAACATAGTTATGGGAACTTTTGTATATAGATAAGACAAATACTGAATACAAATACTTCTTCCATGTTAATATTTCACGTTAACAAATGCAATGTAGTGTGTACCCAGGGTGTGGTTTGTGAAGGGGGGGGCAGAACTTAAGCATATAATCGCAGCATTTACAACACTGTAACTCATTTATTTGTTATGAAGACGTGCAATATTCTAAGAGCCCTTTTTTCCTCTGCAGACACAGTTGATCCAATGAATGAACAATACAAACGGTTTAACATGCCAAAATTAAATTCTCCTTCCACTATTGAAGTATTGTCTGTAACGTTTCTGTGTCTGTACACAAGTATTTAGACCTGTGTTTACTAAAAGTTTTGATACTAGTTAGAGCCCAATACTACAAAAGGTTTTAGGGGTGGGGGGAAAAAAATTGATACAGCAAGGTATTACGATATTTTGAAAAACCAACAAACGCTTGACAAAGCCGTGCCCCAATTCAGAGTGAGCTAAGAACATAACACGATCCATCACCTACTTCGTGTGCAAAAACCAACATCAGTGCAGCACTGAGGAAAACCAGCACTGGGATCCAGGTGTGTGACACCATCAGAGTTGAGAAAAGAGTAAAGCAGAAAAGGCTGCATTAACTTGCAACATGTGGACACCTTGGGCCATGGATTCATATGTGACTAAAACAGCTATCTCTTGCAGAGGACGTGTTCAAAGTACCTGAGATAGTACACTAGTCCACGCATATCTGCATTCAGTTCATTTGGACTAGACTGCAATACAGTAAAAATGGTTTCGTTTGTCAGGTTTATGTAACATTCATGATTGTTTTCAGTTTAGGTCTGATTGATGGCTAAGGCGAGGGGAAGAGACCAACAACTTAATCTCATTAGATAAAATAGACACAGACAAAGCTCACCTTTGGGGGCATTAGGAGCTTTTTTTTTTTTTTTTAAACAAAAAAACAACAAAAATTTACAATTTTTAATTGTAGTTGAGTAATATTTGCGATGCAATAGTATTTCCTCTTGTATCCAGAAAGCCACCATCTCTGTTACCATGTTTGCTGCCCTATAAGAAAGGAAACATAGACTCAGCTGATGACGGCAGTGTCTCTCTCTGCCTCCCGCTCATTGTGGCAGAGTTTGTGCAAACGGCCAATGAGCCAGACTACAGTAAAGAGTGCAGCATTATTGAAGAACCGTAAAACCATTAAATGAAAACTGTGAGGCAGAACTATTGCTTCATCCAACAACAGCAAACGTGACGCATCACTTGCTTGATTACAGCAGTTGTGTTCATTTCTGTAGGTATTGGCAGAGATGGGTTTTCAACCTATGTAAACATACTTGTGTGCAGTCCTCCAAAAGCCAACAGCACAGAGCTCGACGTGGATGTGCAGGTCAAACACTGATGTTTGAAAAGTGAGCTAGAACAAGGAAGGGAGCAACAGCAGAGTTCAACACAAATCAGGGAAGCGCAAAGAGACATCAAAGCACAGCACAGCATGGGAAGCACAGATGGTCGCTGCAGCAGTCACTTTTTAACGCTCAGTTTCACTTCAGCTCTTTGTATGTTATAACTTCGCGCTTCTCTGCGGCAGGACGAAGGACCAACAACAACACAAGAGGAAGTTTTCCACATACTGTTGCCCCCTGGTGACAGTAAACACCTGCAGTCTGCAAAGATACCCGTAGGCTGTGTTTAGGACCACCACAGAAGCATATGTTAGAGCCCTAATAGGTAAACTGCACAGAGATGAGATGTGTCACTTTTTCCACTGCTGGCAATGAAGAATTAAAAAACAAAAAAAAGAGCCTTTACTGGCTGATCAATAAAACTGAAATCCAAATCAGCAGCATGAGAAGTAACAGAAGCAAGAGAAGTACAAGGAGAACTCACGGAATACAAACAGATGATAAAGACTAATGGAAAGATGAGACTGTGCATACACACACAAGTGTGACATGAGACACAGGTGGGAACAAGTTATGGGTGAACACAGGCAGGACAGACAATCTTAAAGGAGGGAAAGGGCAAAAGCAGGAAGTAAAAAGAAGTCCCGTCACTGATGCAGGTGTCCCCCTGCGATTAATGAAAATATAAATAAATGTAGAAAGTCAGGATAACGTTACAGCCCCATTTCATAATAGAAACCCTTCAGCAGACATCTTATTACCTTCTGCAAAACTATTTCACCCTAATTTGGACGCCTTGCCCTAAATTTGTTTCCAAATACTTTTAGTCACCCCTGGGTTTGTAAAGATATAATACAAACTCCAGCTAAAATATGTTTTCAATATTAACAATACTCACAAAATGAAAACAATTTCATATCGATATTGTGATTATCTTTAAGAGTTCTACAAATACTTCTTGGTAACCACATCCTATTTAAAATAATTTTAAATTTTTCTCCTCACATTCAAGGTCTTGAGTAATCAGGCCCCATCTTATCTTAAAGACCTCATAGTACCGTATCACCCCGATAGAGCACTTCCCTCTCAGACTGCTGGCTTACTTGTGGTTCCTAGGATACTTAAGAGTAGAATGGGAGGCAGAGCCTTCAGCTTTCAGGCCCCTCTTCTGTGGAAGCAGCTCCCAATTTGGATTCAGGAGACAGACACCCTCTTTGTTCAGGTGACCCTGAACCATCCCTTAGTTATGCTGCAATAGGCCTAGGATGCTGGGGGGTTCCCATGATGCACTGAATGTTTCTTTTCATTTACCTCATTTTATTCTGTTTATCCCCCACTCTGCATTTAATCATTAGTTATTATTAATCTCTGACTCTCTTCCACAGCATGTCTTTTGTCCTCTCTCTCTCCCCTCAGCCCCTCCCTGAGCCTGGTTCTGCTGGAGGTTTCTTCCTGTTCATAGGGGGTCATTAAGATTGTTGGGGTTTTCTCTATAATTATTGAATGGTTTTATAAAGCACCTCGAGGCGACCATTTGTTGTTATTTAGCGCTATATAAATAAAAATGAATTGACCTGAATTCCGTGCAGACTAAACACGTCACTTCTCAAGTGGTGTGATATGAATCTGTAAGAAGGACTGAACAAAACGGCGCTGCAGACAAGACATCAATGATTCAGTGTAACTAAACATAGTGACAGAGACATTGGAAAACAGAAGGAATGGGAATAAAATAACAAAAGAATGACTAAAAACCATGGCCATGGGGGCCATGGCAACAGTAAGCCCCATACACTTTTATCTTTACCCTAACTGAAACCACTGACGTCTTTGACCTAAATCAAAATCAAAAAAATGATGAAACAAAATCATAGTATAGTCCACCCTAAAGGACGTCCACACAGGGGAGACTGCCAGTCATGTGGTGGACTGTTGGAGAAATTTAGCAACTTGAAGTAGGCAGGAGCTGATGAGGACAAAACCAGATTTAAAAAAAACGTGTAAATACAGAACTTATTTTTTTTTCCTCTGCCAAGAAAGATCCTTTATATTTAATGGAATTACTCCTTTTCTCTGAGATGTGTGTATAGGTACTCCTAGCAAACACGTTGAGGTTTGCATTAATGTTTATGCTGCCTCCAGGTGATCAAGACCCCATATATGAATACAAATCTGCATTAGTGTAGTTTTCACTGCAGTCGGTAATGGCTAACATTTACTTCGTAACAGTTTCGTAAATATCATCCTATATACAGTACATCCCTCATACCAGGTGAGACACATAACATACTTCAGACAGGAAGAATATGAGCAGGAAAAACCCAGAAATGTCTGTGATCTGTTTGTGTGGCACCTGCCGTCAACCATTGTGTTGTGACTGTGTGGTCTTTCTGCATGGTGACCTGTCTGTCATCTACGTGTCAGCTGAGTAGGTGGAGTGTGACAGCGGGCAATCTGGCAATCTTCTTGCTGACAAGCCCTTCAGCTGGCCAAGTGTTGTGTGATCATGTGAGACCTCATGCATGTTTTTGCACGTCCTCTGATTTGCATACCACACCGGCTATGTTTGTGTGTGTAAGTGACAGCAGCGATTCACTCATTAGTTGTCCTGGAAACAGCAGTGTCATCAAAACTGATATTAAGATAAATTGCTCACAATTTCTAATACTGAGATTCCTGTTTTAAAATGTTCCAGTCTGGATTGTGCAGTGGAACCAAATGCCAGGCCTTGTTGATAACTACAGTCATGTCATCATTAGATCATTAGTTAGATTAATAGTGCCCTAAAAGTTTTCTTTACAATGCCTTTTAGTGATTTACAAAGTTCTCAGGAAATTAATGTCCTTTGAGTACAGATGAAGCTCACTCTTCACTCCATCCTAGACTATTTGATCCATGAAAATTATTACATTAACACTGAAATTTAAAAAGTGTCTTTCATTCACTCTGCCCAAGTCCCAGATTCCTCAATTTCATGTAATCCTATATTGCCTATATTAGACCGTAAAGTTCATCAGATAAAACAAAAACAATACTAATAGCAATTTCCAACTCAGTTGGAAAGCACATTTTTTGATCAGCTAGGTAAAACAAAAGATTACCCAGAAGCCACAAATCTATGGTGGGTGCCAGGTTTAATATATAGACACCAATCAGCAAAAATATTAACAACACTGGCACACTAGATGAATAACACTGTTGTTACAGTGCAACTGTCCACGGAAACCCTGGGTCCTAGTATTTCAGCCTGTTCACAGCCCATTTGTCAAAACTGCTGACAAGGTGTCCTTTGGTGCCTGTGCCCTGCAGCTCTGGGTTATGGCATTATTGAGATGGGTCTGTCACTCCCTCACAGGCAACTGAAAAAAGGAAAATCACCCAGTGAAAAAAAAATCTAAAGAAAGTGAAAAAACAGACGGATTTACGTGCTGATTTAATTAAGTTTTTTTTTATTATTATAAAAAAAAAACAACAACAAGAACAACAGTCGAAGCATGGACCCTGTAGGAAAAACGACTTGTGCCACCGCCACCCTCAAACCTCCTTGTAGATGTTGCAGGTCTCTAAAAGCAGATGAGGCTTTTTCTTATTACCTCTGCCAAGGAGGTCATGTTTTTGCTAGCGTTTGCATGCTTGCCATTCTGTCTGTGAACACAATAGCTTGAAAAGTTTTAAGTGAATTCTGATAAAACTTTGTAGGAGTGTAGAGTGGGGTCACGTTAACAATCCAATTCAATCTGGTTTTACATCCACCGAGTTCTTCGAGGTCAACTTAATGATTTATTGGCCAAAAATTTACAAAAAGCCTCATAACTTATAAACTATGAGTCTTAAAAGTGTGGTGTGTATTCCAATGTACAGTATAGAAAGTACCAAATAAAGATTTAAAATTTGACCTCTGACCTCGTCTTCAAGGTCAAATAAGGTCACATTTTCATAAAATGTATTTTATCTTTAAACATTGCTTAAAATGTATAATTTCCCAATACTGCAGTTTTATGGGTATTGAAGTGTTTTCGTAGTGCTGCTACTTATGCTAAAAGAATGGTTCTTGCACCACTTGTTTTTGTCAGCTAACCGTGCACATTTAGACGATAATTATACAGGAAATAATAGTTTTTAATTCTTCAGGAAGGAGTGCAGAAAGGTGAAGACATTCATGTAGAGTGCAGCAGGAAGCAGAACAGTATCTATTAATCTTAATAGTCCAGTTTTTCTTGTCAAACAGTGGAGGAAGATAGTTCTGTTGTTTTTTGGCAAAATAGTTACTCTTGGCACTCACAGCCCGTATAAACTGGGCAGATGGAGCTCAATGCAGTCACGCTGTTAACCTCTGGATGTACTACGAACCACCACACACAGTTTCTAACACCTGCTAGGCTCCATGTTTTAAAAGTTGCAAAACAGTCTCTTATAAATGTTTGATTTTTTGTATGTAAAGTTGAACAATGCTGCAAAAGAAGCACCAGAGTGGAGCAACTGTACAACCTCGTTAGATTCTGGTTTGATTATAGCAATCAATAAAGACAAGTCAGCCCCTTCAAATCTACATTTTTCTGACATTAAAAACAAACAAACAAACCCACTCCCTGTCTTTCAGGGATTTATGTGCTGATTAATTTAAGTTTTATTAGTTTAAAGAAAAGGTCTTTGAAAGTTGCCCATTTTCTAAAAGCTACTTTCTTCATGTACCACAAAACTTCTCTTTTTGTTCAGAATCCCAAACCAATCTCACTTTGAAATGAGAAAGCTTTGTTAAAAAGCTTTGTTGTGAGTGAACAGACCTGATTTTTCCCCCCTTTGGCAAAGGAATAAAGAATGCATTGCTTTATATTCTTCATCTCTGTGTGCAGAATGAAGCCCAGACATCAGATCACAGCTCTGAAAGTAATTACTCCGTGGCACAGCAATCCTTGCTCCATATGGCTGCAAAGGGACGGGAGTGCACACGTGGTCGAGACTGTTCCCCAACGCACATTCCATTCTCCTAAGAGGAAGGTGCGGCACAAGAACGACTGCGCACCGAAGGAAGTGGCAGCTAAAAGCAAACCAAGGCTGACATTTCAAAATCATTTACTGGCTCACAAGAGACATTCGGGCTGCAGCCAAATTACATCGACTTAAGCCAAAATTAAACCAAAACAGAAACTGTAATTCATGTTTAAAAGACAAAAATTGTTGTCTCTGCTGATTGAACATGATAGCAACCCTGTCATGATTACATAGTTTGAGTGCTGGTAGATGACTGTGTCTCCATTTCTTAGCTTCTCCTGAGATCAACCAAGTATTAAATCTAGCGGTAGAGCAACTGGTCACAAATGCTCTGTTATCAGGTTTTGAACCTCGTCCTTCCCTGACTGCTTATTTGCACTTGTAGAAAGTAACTAAGTAGATTAAACTAAGCTCTGTATAGTTTTGGGGTACTTGAGTAATTTAAGAAGGCCTTTTACCTTCACTGACTGCACACAGGTCTGGGTGCAGCTCGTGAAAATGAGCTCAGCTTTCCAAAAAATGTGGTTAATCACGGTTGATTAAGGATTTAACAAGTTGCGGCAATTACTTTCTGACACAGGGCCGGGTAGGTTTGGAAAGCTTTTTTTCCCTCAAATTAAATCATCATTTAAAAACTGCATTTCTTATTTACCCAGGTTATCCTTATCTAATATTAAAATTTGAAAAATGTAAGTGTGACAAATATGCAAAAAAAAAGAAAGAAAGAAAGAAATCAGGAAGGGGGTAAATACTTTTTCACAGCACTGTAGGCTGTTGCAAAGGAAGATGCTCATATTACACATGGCCAAAGGATCAAATAAAGGTCAATGTAGGTAAACCAAAGGCTCAGGCTGTTTTAAAAACGTGATTTCAATTAGGTATCCTTTCTGTATGTTGTAGATGGGAGGGGATATCCCTGAAAGGGCCGTCTCAAGCACACAACTCTGGCTGTGAAAACCAGCTTGATTCAGACTGTGGATGAACTGATGGGCTGCAAAAAGTCCCACTATAGGATGAATAAGGAGTATAATGAACCGAAAATTATTCAAGTCTACTAGATTAGGAGATGGAAATGAGCATAACATGTTCGTTTTAGCATACTGCCATTTGAAAAAAGTAAGGTCACTACTAAGGCTGAATACATTTTCTTGATACTGCACTATCACATATCCAATCCATGGGTCTTTACTTTTCAATGCAATTAGATGTGTTGTCAGTTTTTAGATTAGTTGGGCAGGGTTCCCTGACGTCTTAGGTCCATCCAAGGTCAAAGGAAGCAATGTTTTTTTCCCACTACTGAGCTGCCACTAACTGTAGTTTCCTTAAGTTAGCAGGAAGACTGTGCAACTAATCTAAATGTGTTGCATGTAGAATCGCAATGGAATCTACATGCATATTTTACTGAATTGCCTTGTATGTTAATACCAAGCAGGGGTGGTCGATACAGCTGCTTGTAGCTTGCAGGCAGCAGCATTTATAAATGCAAGTAAATGAAGAACACCTTCCATCCCTCGCTTCCAATGAGCTACTGTCATTAATGACAGACGGCCTAATATGAAGCGTGAATCTATTTAAACAAGGTGCCAGGAGTGTCACGGTTCCCCGCTGCGCTGGCAGAAATGAGGACCCCAAACACGGACGTAAATGCAGGACTGGAGTTTTATTA
>JAVDPK010001198.1:0-26131 GCA_034780415.1 Cichlasoma orientale
AAAGTTGAGCGCATTGTAGCGCATATTTAGTCAATGACATGTACACACAACAGTATATATTTGATCACTTATTTTTTTGCAGTCTTAGAGCAATCGCCTCTGCAGTGAAGAGAAGCCAATATGGGGGGGGGGGGGGGAGATAGTGAACATCTGCGGGAGTAAAGTTTAGGTGCTCTGCATTGTGGTGGCACATGGCACTGAAGATAACAGTAGAGGAATCACTCCCTTAAACTTCTTTACAGCACTTTCAGAAAGCATCTACTGTAATGAAATGTATTGTCCAGTGCTGTGTAATCCATCATTGTAATATTTCATTTTATCAAAAAAATTGTCCAATAATATTTTTTCAGGATATTCAGGAAATACTGTTAAATGTTTAGTTTCTATACCATATACGATTAAAACTTAGTGGGATCTACCTCTGGTTATATTAATGTGTGTACATGGAAAGGAATTTGTACTAGCTGGAATCCAAAGGAGGCTGATGAGGTTGGGTGGAGAAGGTGTGAGTTTCAGGTAAATCCTTGTTTCTACAGGAAGTCACAGGATTTGAGTTTGCGTGCTGTGATTGTTTGGCTGTAGCTCTTGAACTCCACAAAGAGTGACAGGTGAGTGTCTTTGTGAGTGAGGCAGCGACCCTGAGCAGGCAACTAGGAAGCAGAGATCACTCAGCAAAACATCTGCAAACAAACACCAACACAGGAGGCCAATGTACCACCACAGTGGAGCAATAATTTGGCAGAAAGTCACTGTCACGGCTTTTCCTTAAGTAAACAACACTGATGACACAAATGAGCTGCAGGTGTGTGACAGCAGGAAAATACAGCTCCAGCCATCGGTGGCAGCAAGGGTAATCCCCCCACAACTCCACCTAAGAGCAAGGAGGAAAAGGAAACAGAGAAAATAAACCCCAATTTCTAACACTTGTTTTCTTAAGCTAAGCTGTTTTCCATGTTTTGGCTGCTCTAACACAGTAATTTCCCTACTTTTGAGATAAATAAAATATTACTTATCTTATAATTGCTGGGTAGATGTTTTTTTTTTTAAGACTTAGGTCTTTGTTATTAACAGCTGGCCTTGCAAAAGATAAAGTAGAAAGCATGTATGTATGTAAAAGATAGACACTCTACGTAGGAAGGCTGGAGCTTAGCATTTTAGACGCTGCCATCTTAGTTTTTTTTGGAGAAGATGAGGAAGGCGTGGCCAGTCACAAAGTAGCCAAACTGTAATTTGTTGTTCTGCTTCCTTCCTTCGTCTGCTCAACTTATGTTGTGCAATATAACTATCTTCTCTTTTTTTGGACCAGACATTTGGATTCGCATTTGTTGCAACTGTTTGGCTCAGGTAAGTTAAGAGGGCAGTGCTATGCAGAGGAATTGGAGGAATCACATGAGCTTTAGGCAGGCAATTATTGGGGGAGAAAGACAAAAGCAAGGAAGTAACAAGGGAGGCCTACTTAACACCACGATGGTTCTGGTGGAGAGCAGCATCACCAGCTGGTCCTTATTTACCGTGAATAGATTAGACAATGAACAGTAGGTCAGAGAGAGAAAGCCTGGGAAAGGAAAACTCATGAGGGAGCAGTGCCCACATCTCAGGAAAAAAAAAGGAGGGAGAGAGAGCAAGAGGGGAAAAAATGGGAAAACTCCTATGTTAAAGCCAAGTCTCAGTTCAAAATACTCCGTTATTCCTGCTTAGAAGTCCTGAGGTTAAACAAACTGCCTGCAGAGCTGGTGATTGTGCTGGGGCACAGAAACATGCTACATTAAAGGTTCCCAAGAGCGCAGTGGCCTCCAGGTCTCCTGATGAGCCTGATAATCACTCAGTCAAGATCTTTTCTGCAGACAGGAGAATCTGCCAGAAGGATCACCACAAAAATGACCTTGAAGCACTCTCAGACTGCAAAACCTCTATTAAACTGTTTGGGCTCAAATCTAAGCATCACATCCATTCCAGAACTGTCTGTTGCCATCTCTATGGCGAAGCATGGTGGCAGTCACATCATGCTGTGGGGGTGGATTTCAGCAGGGCTGTGAAACCTTTGGAGATGCCCTCCATGAAAACCTGCTCAGGGTGTTTAGAACCTCATTGCACTGATGAGCCATCTTCCTACCTGACAGTGGCACAAAACACAAAGCCAAGACACTGCTGGCCCAGCAGTGAGCCTGGACCTCAATTAAATTAAACAGCTTTATATTATCACAGATGCCCGGGAAAGTCCATGTGCCACATCACCGCCAAATAACGTAAACAAACAGCAGGAAACACTTAACCTTGTTGGCAGCAGTGCGACCTTTTAATGTAATAATGGGAGAATCAGTTTATAATTTATGAGATGTTAACGATAGTACAGAAACTCAGTCACGGCCAGAAAACAACAAGCTGGAAGACGGCAAATGTCCTCACGTGTTACATGAAATTGATCTATTTTTAATATAAAAACACTGATTACTGCAGCTTCAGGATAATAAACGCCACAGGTCCGAGTGCCTTTGTGTTGGGGAGTGGTGGCGTCAGGCTCGGGGTACATCACACTGCATTTGATAACACTCATAAGGTATCGGAATAGAACAGGTTGTAAAAGTTTACTGATGCTCACTGCCTGATGATTATTTATAATTTGAAGCGGCACGTACCCAGCTCCCCAAACACACACACACACGCGCAAACACACTGACCACCTCCACCAAACAAGCCCCAACTCGCTTATTATTAGCTGTCACAACAACGGTTTGCTGTTGTTTTGACCTACCAACCCGATCGCAGTAGGTGACACGATGACTCACACGCACACGAAGAGTCAGAGGCATCAAACGCCGCACACTGTTTCACAACTCCCCAGCCTGCGTCAGCACCGTGTTCTATTAAGTATTATATAAAAGGAAGGAATGAATAACAAAGGGTTGTTTTTTTTCACCTCACCATGTGAGGTACAGCATGTGTCTTTTCAGAGTTGCGTTTAGGGGGTCAGCCATTAAAGCAAATGAGGAAAAACCTGCCTACGGTTTCACGTCAGAGGACTGTGATCAGTCATCGAGGGGACAGCAGTGTTTATGTGCCCACTGTGTCCATCTATTTGGAGATTAATGAGAGGGAATTTCAAGCTGTTGCTAGTTTTTTTTCACTTGTTTACTCATGGAAGTAAACCATAGACTGTATATAAAAGATGGAGGTGGCCACTGTCATATACATTTTGGTTTTGGAAGCCTTAATGTTGGTGCCATGCTTGCCTGTTGGGTTTTTGGAGCCATATTTGAGCGAGCAAGATGGTTTTTGGTTTTGCACATTTAGTTAGAAAGCTGCGTGCATAAACGGTACAAACGTAGCAACGCAGATGTCTCCTAATCAGTGCTAAGTAACAGATTAATAAGTTAGAATAAAATTCACCCCCTGTGCAGTTGTTTAAGAATCGACGGGGTCAACAAAAGCACAAAGATGCATTCTCTGAGACACCTCAGGAACTGATCGGTTACAGCACACGTCACATAACCATGATGTGTGTCATCCCCATGTTTCCCATCTGCCCCTTTTCTATTGGCTCTCCAGTTTAAAAAAAAAATCCCCCTCTAATTTCTAATTGGAAGATATTGCATCCCAGATACCAGAGCTGGTTGAGGCGATATTTTGATGAGAGACGGTGAAGATATCAGAAACTATTTTTAGTGTTGATGTGTAGACAGAGAAAAGCATGCTTCTGATTGGCTATCATGTCTTAGAGCTTAAGGTTATATTACTGCCTGTAGGTTTGGCACGCTTCTGACGGCACTTCAAACGCATTCTTGTTTTTTCATCTGGACATAGATGATTTTTTTTTTAACGGAGTTCGGCTGGCAATGAAAGAGGGAAAAATCTAGATGACTTGTTTTAGTCTTCAGTTTATTTTCTTCCCCATCTTCTTTTATCTGTTTGTCTTAAAAATACCTGTTTGCAAGTCCACACGACCTCAGAAACATCTGAGCGCCCGGAACCTTTTTTGTTTACCGGAAAGTCCTTGGCCATCTAGAAATAAGACACTGAGAAATAACACAATAAAAGATTACTGGTCTCTCCATTCACGTTGGCAGCTTTTTGTGGTCGTGATGCTCAGGCAAAAATATAAATAACCCAAAATATTTTAAAAATGTGAAAACTTGGTCGGATTGTGGTGCAAGAAAAACCCGTCAGGTGACCAGCAGCATCACAGCTATTGAGCCTCGGGGCGCCACAGGTATCTCCACCAGTGGACAGACAGAAAAACCCGCTGACATTCTCGTGCCTAAAAATTGTAATCAAAGATAGGAGAAAGTCTAAATTAAAACTTTACCTGATTACGTCACATGCAAAAATGGATGTAGCAGATCAGCCATTACCTTTTTCTTTGATGTGAACAAGCCTGACTGAAAGACCACTTGACATTGTTATAAAAACGGTAGAAAAAATATAAAAGAAATGAGGAAGTAACCTACACTGGGAACAGCAAACACCACCTTTTGTATTTAATTTTGTCTGTCAGCAGATATATGAAGGTTAGTGGGCTGGACAGCCCCCTCATCCCCGGTGGTCCCAGGATCGCCACCCTAGACAACAGTTGTGACACAAAATGTTGTAATTGATTAAACTGTTGAGCTCAGCGTAGCTCTGTTGTGACTCAGAAGCCTCCAGACACATTAACTTGATCTCCTGCTGGAAAACAGAATCGCTGGAGTAAAAAAAAACAAACCAAAAAATGCTGATCTTTCTGGAGGGAACTACCGTTTTTCTCAGGCTGCCAGGTGAGTCACATGGAGGCTGTCCTCCCATAAAATAAACAGTTCTTAAAAGCAGCTGATTATGACCTGTGGTAACATTTGTGACACAATGCTGAGTTGGAAAGACATCAGCGGTGATGTTAAAGAAGCAACTGCTGCTGCCCATCAATCTGGGAAAGGTCGTGAGGTCATTGCCATGCAATTTGAGGTCCATCATTCTGCAACGAGAAACATTATTCACAAGTGGAAAACATCCGAGACAGTTGCCAGTCTTCCCAGGAGCGGACGTCCCAGCAAATTCACCCCAAGGTCAGAACATGCAGCGCTCAGAACCGCTGCCAAAATCCAAGAGCTAAATCTCAGCCTCTGCAGGCCTCAGTTAGCATGTTAAATGTTAAAGTTCATTGAAGTATAATTAGAAACAGACTGAATAAGTGTGGACTGTTTGGAAGGGTTGCCATAAGAAAGCCACTTGTCTCTAAAAAGAACATGGCAGCAGAGCTCAGCTTTGCAAAGCAGCATCTGAACAATCCACAAGAGTTTTAGAACAACGTCCTTTGGACGGACGAGACTGAAGCGGAGATGTTTGCCCAGCTCTGGAGCGTTTGATGGTTCAAACCTATTCTGCAGCAGCAGGACCTGGGCACCTTGTAGTCACTCAATAGACTGAATTCTTCTGTATACTGAAGTATTTTAGAGTCAAATGTGAAGCCGTCTCTCCAACAGCAAAAGCTTGGCTGAAGCTGACTCATGCAACAGGACAATGATCGCAAGCACAGCAGCAAATCTACAACAGAATTGCTGGAAGAAGAAAAAAAAAAGAAATCAAGGTGTTGCAAAGGCCCAAAGTCCAGACTTGACTCAAATACTGACCCCCTAAACAAACAAACTTCAATGACGTGAAGCATTTTTGTAAAGAAGAGTGAGCCAGAATTCCTCCACAGTGAAGTGAGAGACTGACAAAGTCATACGGAAAATAAATGCTTCGAGGTGCTGCTGCAGATGGCTTCACAAACTACTCAATCATAGTTTTCCACTCAGCGTTTCTACATTTTGACTTAATGATGACACAGTGTAATGTGCCATTGCAGTTGTATTTACCTAGACCTTTTTTATTATCTCCTGATATGTAAAACCTTAAAACTGAAACAGAGCATACTTTCCTCTTGATAGGAGTGGAGTCAGTGAGTGCAATTACAATTCCCATATCTTCCATCCTATATCAATTATCTTGTGTGCAAGCTGGTGTTGGGTTTTCAGAACTGCACACCTCTATGGATTTATTTTTTTAAAACCTGTTACAGAAAGTCATTTAGACACAGCTCAGTGCAATTATACATTTCATGCCGAAGCTCATAATTAAACGAGCAGCTCACATAATACTGAAATCAAGCTAAACAGCAGATCTACACCTCTGACAATTTGTAGGTGGCTGATTTTTTGGACTTTCAGAATATTTCATTATGCTTTTACACCCACATCTTTTTTTTTTCCCACTTGCACTGCAGCTCTAAACCAAAAGACATTCTCACTTACCCACAAAACCACCCTGGGTACTGGGTACTGTCAGTGTGTCCTCACATTCAGCCTCTAATTCATTACCAGTGAGGCTGTTCCAGAAAATGCTGCATGATCACATCGCACACTGGTCTCGGCTCTCTCCGGAGCTTTTGAAGCAACTTGTCTGTGTCTATATATCTAAATCCAGCTGTCCAAAATCATTGGGAAAAATGTGGGAAATATATCCCAGGGTGGATTTTTGCTTTCAGAGTGACCCAGATTTGACTGTTCATGTTCGGCTTTGCAGTGAGAAGATCTAATCTCTTGTTTACCCAAATCTCATTTTTGTTTTGTTCTTGTGTAAATCCAGTAAACAACATTTGCATTTCCTGTATTATTAGGATCCTCTGTGGCATTTGTGATTGTAAAATCTTCCTTTTCTTAATTGTCATTTTGCAGACGGCATGTTATGCAATACCGCTTTAAAGTCACAAACAGGAACAGGCAAAAACAAAAACAGCAGAAGGGCCCGAATTGTCTTTCCACTTGCGTAAATGGGAACGATGGTGTCAGTTATGATGTCATGCACTGATGTGCATCAGGTCGCTATGGTTACACCAATCTGTTGATAATGGAGCCATCGGATTAGATTTCCACACAGGCAACAGGTCTGTAAAGGGCAAGTTCACGGCTTTAAAAGTGTGGATAACGAAAAGGAAAAGATGCTCGTTGAGATGTATTAAAATAAGGTGCTGTGCTAATTGAATTTATACATTTAAAATTATGAATTATCCATTTAGCCTTTCCCATAGTGTTGTACAACATTTCCTTTTCACACCAAATGTGTCATTTCCTGCCCCTCTATATTCAGTTCTCTGCTATATATAGGTGCGCTTGATGAGTCTACAATAGCCTGGTACTTTACATAGTCGTACTGATGACCACAGTGTTGTCAGGAGTAATGTTATAAAACAGGCAGCCAGTGTGTCCTCCTCCCATCTGTTCTCTCTCCTCTGTCTCTATTTCTCTGTGTTCCATGACGCAAAGCCTGAGTGGGAGTGGACAAACCTTCTGCTCCCTGAGAGGACTGAGTGGGCCGCCGCCATCCGCTGTGCACGCACCAGAGATGGAGGCAGAGATGGAGGTACATGGTAGAGGAGAGGGGAGGGGAGAGAAGGGAAAGCTTTTGAACAAAAGTGAGCGATGGCCTGAGAGAAAGTGACGGTGATCAATGGAGAAAAAGTAAATAACAGGAAGGGATAGAGGGAGTGAGCGCTTTTTGGAGGGACGAGTGAGACGTGGATTAGTGAGAAAATGCAGAGATGAGGAGATGAGAGCCTAATAATGGGGTGATGGGGAGAGACGAGCGGAAGCGAGCGGAAGACGGTGACAATGAGAGAGGACTGGTCGGAAAGAAGAAATCAGGAATTAGAGTGACAGGCCTTTAGTGACACGCTGCTGGGAAATGATTGTGAGAACAAATCAGCTTTAAATGAAGGAACGTGGCGTCCAGTCAGTTCACTTCATAACGCAGCGCAAATGTTGCCAAAACACAGGCACAGCTCATAGTGTCTACAATCAAATCTATAGATTTATACAAGACACTGCGTATAAAAGATAGAAGCAAATACTGTGATGTCACCCGTTGTTTTGGACACTGCAATTTGAAGCTAACAATATTTGGAGAAGAAGGGGGAGGGATAAGTTATCAGTTAATACAAGCAAGTTATGCTAATTCCATTAAAAATACTCCAGGAGGCACCAACAGCAGAAACAGTGGCAGAGCTTTAGTTCAATAACTCCAAGTATCAAAGCTGAGGCCTGGAAGACATTGTTGGTACACCTATCAGACCCCCTAAATCCAAGCCTCTAGAGGCCATTAGAGGAACTGCAGCTTTTGGCACTTTTGCATTGGTTACATTATTTTGCTCCAGAGGGATGGACAGTATAAAAGATGGACAAAGCTACCATGACACAACTCACTGGTTTCTGAAGCCTCAAGATGAGCACCAGGAAAGTGTTTGCAGAGGTCAAGTTGGAGGTCTGTTTTCTCCTGGTGGCTCAGGTTTAAGCCCCTCCTGTGTTGGCTTCATTTTTTCAATCCCAGAAACACTTTCAATGTTCAGAGGCTGCCGTTCATATTCAGGCGCTCTGACTGTGGGCTGTGACTCAATCCTGAATAAAATACCAAATTTGTGCTGCTTTTAGAAGCTGTAATGAAACAAATGCCAAAACATAGCAACAGCAAGTAACACCGCACTGGTGAGAAGTTGTTTTACAATATTTTACTGTTAGAAACACGTTTAATTTGATATGTCTCAACATTAAGTCAGTTTAAAAGAACTGTTTATTAAGTGACTGTTCTGACACCAAATTAAACTAATGCGGGCCTCTTTCAGGTAAGGCAACCTGTAAAAGAAAGATGTTGAAGGTTCACAGGACTTCACAGGAGGAGACAGACAGCGCTCCAAAATCACTGAGTGATCCCTTCATTCTTCATATTTCACAGTCAGCTTTTAAAGCAGAACACTGCAAAAACAAATCAAAAAACATGTATATTTTTAACATGACATTATAGAACGTAGCATTTTAAACATAATTATTCCATATCATGAATGCATTTCTAAAGATGCAATAATTGGTTGAATAGCAGTTGAAAACTCATCATGTGATGGTGATTTTAACTGTGTATAGACTTCTGCCTCCATAGACTAACATGCATTAGGAGGCACATCTACTTTACACATGGACACAATATTGGGCAATCTATAATTGAAACAATGACATTGTTTGATGAAGCTGTTGTCATATTAAAGCAAAATCATGCTAATGGCCAAGTACTTTTACTTTCTATGTAATTTCAGTCAAATTAAATAACTCGGGGCTGGAGCCTATCCCAGCCCCGAGGGGAGGAGGCAGAATACACCCCGTACAGGTCGCCAGCCTAACACAGAGAGACAGACAACCATTCACACCTACCTCCAATTAACCTAACCCCAGTAACTGCATGTCTTTGGACTGTGGGAGGAAACTGGAGTACCCGGAGAGAACCCACGCAAACAAGGGGAGAACATGCAAACTCCACACAGAAAAGCCGAGGTGGATTCGAACCCAGACCTTCCAGCTATGAGGCAACAGTGTTAACCACGACGCCACCGTGCAGCCCAGTCATGCAAGAATATCTTCAGATTAATTTCATTCATAATCTTGGACATTAGCCTGCAGTAGGTAAAGTCATGTTCACACCACTGACAGGCAACCAATATGAAATGCATCATTAGCAAGTACAGTAGCAAATACAGCCAATTAGGGAGTGCCAAAAGTGCAGTTCCTCTAACAGCCACATGAGGCTGGCTCCAAAAGTGAGTCAAACTCTGTAGACTCCCATGTTAAAATGCCCAAATCTACTGCAGCCTGGTTCAAAACACTCTTTTGGTCTCTATATCTAATTTCCCCCTTCATAACGACTATATGAAGAGCGATCTGCTATAACACACGTGGCTTTAAAGTACAGTTGCTGAAACAGGCGGCTGTAGAGTTTCTCCTTAGCTAGATGGAGTCCCTGAGCTATGCTTCTCAGTTTGTGATGTCGCTGAATTATTTGACCACTAATACAAGTTTCAATACAGTTAATGGGAACAGTTTGTCAAAGAAGCCAAAGCGTCAGATCTGTTCAGCAAAATTCTAGAATTTTATTTGTTACTCTGCACTAATTAGCAGGTGTCTGTGTCTGTCTGTTGTTTCATACAATTATCATGCTAACCGGTACTTCACCCCCTCTGATTATGGTCACTTGTGCCACCAAGTTAAAGCCAAGGCTTCAAGATGCTCTGATTTTTATATGACTGTTAAATTAAATAGAATTGCAAATGAACTGGGTTTGAACATTGTTTGAAACATTTAAGACAGAGTTATTTTTAGACAAAAATATTTCATATTATGCTTGATTAGAGCAGTTTAGAGCATCTTTTCTGTACTAGATAATTAATAATTACATGTTGAATAATTAAAACATTCTTCTGGGTGATCACAACAAATAGCATCAACGCTAAATGAACCAAATGGAACTGAACTAAAAGCCTGTTTGTGCAGCCGGCTGCAGGTAAACCCAGCAAGTTAATTAGAACAGAAATAAATTCAACTGGCAAAATCTTAAAATAATGATATCACATGTATCAGGAAAAAAAAGGAAATGCAAAAATGACGATTTTTTAAAGATTTTAAAAAAAATTTTATTGTGCAAAAAGACTTTATGCATTAGATGAGAGCAAAAACTGAAATAAATTAAAATACATAGAAGGAAGAAAGGATGAATGAATTATGGGGCATATGAGTCTCTAACTTTACATGTATCACTTATTGTTTTTGCTTGTAATAGTGGTTAATATCAATTAGAAATACATTAAATTTGGTTTTTCTTTCATTTGGTGCAAGTGGAGTTTACATTTGTCCACTGCCGCCTTTTCCGAATAAATTAAATGTCTAAAGTACAGCAGTGTAGAGGGATGCATCAGTGGCCCTCACAGTGACCTCTGTCTATTTTCTGATCCTGCTGCCTTCTGCTGCTTATCTTTAGTAACTCCATCCCCCTCATGATCCATGGATGGCTATTTTACAATTTGGCTAAATCCAGCTCTGAGGTAACAAGTGACACCTTCTGTTTCCATGCTTCCGGTCGCTAGGCAACCTCAGCAATTTATGCCACTGCCAAGAGAGCCATGGAGGAAGTAGCACCCCGAGCCCCCCCCCCACCTTTGTTCATCTTGGCCGAGGCCAGTCCGGCTTCATCCGTCATCTAAGAGCAGTGCTTCCATACCAGGCCAGTGACGAGAGCCGCTGCAGCACGCTGTGCTTCCTACTGCTCTCATTAAATCAGCTCTGCTTCCTGCACTACAAGGACGTGAAAAGAGGCGCTCAGAGGCTGCGCCGAAACACTCTGCTGCCCTCTCTTGCTGGTGAACTGAACTATTTTCAGTGTTCTTCAAGCATAAGCCTAATTGCAGCAGTGTAAGCAAAAATAAATGTTAAAAAATGCAAATGTAATTAGTAAACAGCCCCAGATAAAAAATGTTTTCATCAATTTAATAAAACTTTTGACAAATATGTTCCTCATTACTGTTACTACAAACGTCTCTCATGCAAGCCTGCCAAACAGTGGTCTTAAATAAATTAAATTGGCACCTCAAAGGCAGCTAAACCTGGAAGAAAATGCCAATTGTTGTGCAAGTGTACAGTTGGGGTTCATGACCTTTCGTCATAAGCTACCAAAGATAAGTATTCTACTGTAATCATAAAGTGAATTAGCATGGCATTCGTTCAGTGCTCTGGCAGTACGAGCGACAGACGGTCGGCGCTCCAGATCGAGCTGCAGGTTAAGCTGTAATATAATAAAACTGTGCATATGAATAGTAGAAGTTTCCTGGTGCATAATTATGATCAGCAAAATCATAGAGTCTGCTGATCATAAAAATGTGTCCTTCCAACCCCATAAGGAAATGAGTACTGTTTTACTAGCAGCTAAGCCTAAAGACAACTTCGGGTGAGTTTGAGACACCACACATTGCTAAACTAAGTAACCACAATCGCTTAAAAACCAGATGTTGAGCTGCAGATTCTGCAGAATATTCTAGGTCAGGTTTGCGTAAAAGGCGTGGAACATCTTTTAACGTTTCTACTATCGGATTGTGCCCCGGCTCGAAAATCCACACAGTCACACCAATCTGACAGCAGAAGGTTATTACAGTATCACTGTAATAAATTCACTGAATGCAAACTGGAAAAAACACTTTGAATGTCATTTTGTCAGAAGACTGAAACAGTGGTGCTGGAATAGCTACATATTATCCTGCGAATCCTGGAAAATAAAACGAACTGTATCAAGGTTGCCAAATTCCAAAGTGTCAGAGATGGCCAATATGACATCCTTCCTGAGTAAATACACCTTTGGCATGGTTGAAAAAAAGTCCTATGTGACCTCTTTCTGGAGGTATTGTGTTCACAAGATTTCCAGTAAACCTGACCCCTGATCTTGACCTTGAGGTCAAGGCCACCGAGATTCGAGAACCACCTGTGGCATCAATTTGAAAATCCTAGGTGACCTCTTTTTTGAGTTATCACATTCCCAAGGTTTTCAGAATACTTGAACTCTGACCTCAGCCTCGAGGTTGAGGTCACTGAGATTAAAACCTGTCCGAGATTTTTAATAGATACGCTTATGGTATCAATTTGAAAATTCTACGTCGCCTCGTTTTTGAGTTATCATGTTCACAGAGTGTCCATGATAACATCCCATCATAAAATAGATGAATACATTTACAGTACTGTGATAAAGTCCTGAGCCATGCCTCATTTCTTTATACTTTGGAGCTACACTCACGTCCAGTCCTTGTACCTGACATTTTCACAGCTTTGTTTCTTTGTTAAGCCATCTAATGCTATGAATCTTTCCAGCATTTAAAAAGGCACCAAACTCAGTGGATGAACCAGTGTTGTGTCTACACATAAACAATTTAGCAAAGAATTCAAATCGTCTCTTTAGGCACTTTGCTACTAGCAGCATGTCACAGTGTGACACGCATGAAACAGTATTTTTGCACCAAGGTGACACCTAAAGAGCTATTAGCCAAAAACTTATCTCAGCATGGTGTGCAGTGTGTCCTTTAAAAAAAACTGAGGAAGCTGAGCAAGTGGAGGACAAAAGAAGTTGTTGCAGGACTAAAAAAAAAATTAAAAAAACTACCTGCAGCAGATGAACGGTATCTGAAAGTCATGTCCTTGATAAATGGTAAAAATTACAGCAAAGACCTGACACGGGACCCGAGAGATGTGAGCGAGTGTCTGCAGCCATCCGTAACACACCGGCTCTGTCGTGGTTTGAAGCTGCATTTCAGCCAATGGTGTTGTGGATCTTGTCAAAATTGATGGAATTGTGAACACAAATGTGCCATTAGATTGTTATCCACCATGCACCATCTGGAAAATGTCTGATTGGCAACAGCTTCAATTCTCAGGAATTGAATGATCACAAACACACTGCCAGTGCAGTAAAAGTCCACCTGGATAGATGGAACCCTATCAGTCATGGATTGGCCTCCCCACAGCCTGGACCTCAACATTATTGAAGCAGTGCTGGATCATCTTGAGAAAGAACAGAACAAAAGACAGCAACATCCCAAGAAGAGCTTTGGATGTCCTTCAAGAAGCCTGGAGAACTCCTGAAGTCTACTTATGTCAAATTACACTGTGTGGCTTCAGGTAGAGGGCCCAGTATGCAGGACTCTGGAGATGGAACGTGAACTCAAAAACAGCTTTAATGCTGAAGTTTTCCAAAAATACAGAATACAAAATAAAGGCAATGCTGGAGCCAGGAATCTAAACACTAGGGATCAAGGGGGGAACCACAGAGCAAGGAAGCAGACAACCAAGAGGGAAAACAGGAACTACAGGAAACACGGAGCAGAGGGGCACACAGCATTGAGGGAGGATCTGACGAAGGACAGGAGGAGAACTGAGGTATAAACACACACACGGTAATGAGGACAGCAGGAACAGGTGGGACATATATAAACATAATGAGGCAAGAGGAGTAAACACAACGCAAGACACAGAAAACAACCGTTACTGCAATAAAACAGGAAGTCAACAGAACAGGGAGCAAGGGTTAATTTTTCATAAAGGAGAACTGAAGGACTAGACATGGACAGAAAGAACAAACGTAGACTAGACTGGGACACCAAGGAACACAAAAGGGAACTAACTAGAGACTCACGTCAGCAGCAGCTAAAAACAAGAACTGTAACTCCGAGGAATAGAGTTAATCCAGAAAGAGCCGCAAAAATAGACATTTCTTTTAAACTTCTGGATACGGGAAAAACTAAGAATAAATATCCAGCAACAGAGACGCCAACAAGCAAAAATCAAACGTGCCCTTTCAGGCCACCATGACCTGTTGAGTGGAGCATACACAAATGCACATTAATTCGACTATTGGAACATAAATAAAGGCTGAGTTCCCAGAAAGCCATTCCGTATTTTCCAGCTTCACCAGAAAAAAAAGAGATGAAAATAACCACAATAAAACTTAAATAAAAGCACGCTGCAGAGGGAAAAGGTTTTTAAAGGGCAGCACGGTGACCTTTGGTTAGCCAGCGCTGTGTGGAAAAGGTTGCACATGCACATATAAATCCCCACCCCTGCAGAGATCTTCGTAGGGACGTGTTACTGTATGCAAACGTTCAGTTTTAGTGTTTAAATAAATGAAAAGGAACTGAACGAATCAGAGCTGCCATTTTTAACTGACATGAGAAATCTGTCCTTCCTCACTGATTTCCAACCAGAGTATCTAAGAGGGTATTTCAGCAATATGAAGGGCTACGTGGTCAGAAGCATGATTATAATAGATACCGTGATACTAAAAAGTAATAATGTTGAATCATCTTTCTAAAACTAGGTCTAAGAGGTAAAACCGTTAGCTTTGCCAGCTGAAACTGCCTGTTAGAAGTACGCATAAGGAACTTAAACTCAATAACATGTATAATCAAATTTAAAGTGTGCGCTAAAACACTGATAAACAAATCAAACTGTAGCTATGAAAATGTCCCAGCACATTCACCCCAAGGTCAGAGTGTGTAACTCTCACAGAAACTGCAAAACAATCAAAGAGCTCCATCTCAGACTCTACAGGCTTCAGTTAGCGTGTTAAAGGTTAAAGTTCATGATGGCGCAGGCTTGTTTGGGTGGGAAAGCCTCTCCGCTCTTTAAAGAACATGGCAGAAGAATGTTCGTCAGACAGCCGAGACCAAAGTGCAGATGTGTGTCCGTAATGCACAGAGGAGCCAAACACAGCATATCAGCACAAAGACCTCATAGCAGCCGTCATCATGGAGGTTATTTGGGCTTGTTTTACAGCCACGGTACCTGGGCACCTTGCAGTCATCGACTCCACCATGAACTCCTCTATACACCAAAGTATTCTAGAGTCAAATGTGTCAAATAGCGAAAGTCTGGACGAAAACTGTCTCATGCAATAGGACGAGAATCCTGAGCACAGCAGCAGAATGACTGAAAAAGCAAAGAATCAAAGTGTTGCAATGGCCCAGTCAAAGTCCAGACCTCAACCTGACTGTGTGAAATACTGTGGCGAGACCTTTAGAGCTGCGCATAAACCCACAGACCTCAATGAACTGAAGCAAGGTCGTAAAGTAAAGAAGTAAGTAAGTAAAGAATTCCCCCACAGCGATGTGAGAGACTGATAAAGTAATACAGAAAGTGATTGATTGGGGTTATCGCTGCCAACACTGGTTCTAGAAACTATTAAGGCATACTTAGTTTTTCACACACGCCTTCTACATTTTACTCAGATGAAAAAGGTACAGAGGCGGGGGCGTAGGCCACAAGGCTGAGCTGTGGTCAGAGGAGCTATCTTTAGCTGCAGTGTCAGCATCAGTGGTTTGACCTGCAGCTTAGATCATGCCCCCTTTTTTCTCAATAGTCGTCAGAAATCCCAATAAGTTACTTCATAGCGTCATATGATTACTGTCATGTGCTTTTGTCATCCCTTTTGTCATGTTGTGTTGCAGCATGAAGTAACACATGACACGTGTTGCTGTTTTTAATACACCTCTGACACCATATCATTATTCCAGATGATGTGTTGGGCATTAAAGAGTAGCTCAGCATGCCTCAAGTCTGACAGCAAAGTCCTTTAAACCGTTTATTCTTTTGTTCAGCTGGATAAAAAAGTCAGTCGTGTCTAAATCTGACAGCCATTCTTCCTGTAAGGGTGTGCTGCCATGGTCCAAGTACACTGTTGTGTAAACAAGACTTGTGAAGCAATGGGAGAGAGAACCAGTGAGTGAGACGAGTATTGCGTAAGTAAGCCTGTGCTTTGTGTTTAAATTTAAGAAGAAAAAAAAAAATCAGTGAAGAGAAAATAGCAGCCTGGGAGACTAAAAGTAGCCTCTCCACCACAGATGGCACCCACGCTTTCCGCCAGTGGGTCAGTGGGTGAGGGAAAAGTGGAGGGGAGTGGAGGCGAGAGAAGAGGCTGTGCCCATATGCTGCTATCCAGGGGAGAGTGTGGCCGACACGGGCAGCGGGAAAGAGAAAGACAAGGGCTTCTAAGGCCAAGTGGGCCGAGGTTTTTTTTTGTTTTCTTTTTACAGTGCACACTGCTAAAAACAGACGCGATGACGCTCACAGGTCAGCTGGCTGATGTGTCATCAGCTATTTCAGCAATGTTAAAGAAGCGATGAGGGAGAGGGAAAAACGTTGACATCACCGCGAATGCTCACATCACTTCTTACCCCCACGTTCCTCTGATTGTGTAATCGTGAAGGCAAAGAAAGCAGTTTCCTGAATTTGAGATTATGCCATATTTGGTAACCACCGGGCCAAAGTGGCTGAAAAGAGGAGTCACAGCATCACCTTTGGGTGCCCTCTGGTCCTACCGGTCAGAGATTATTGCACAAAATCTTTTGCAATCACTGATAATTCCTGTGGTGAACTTTATTTTAACATCTCCTACATTCAGTGGAATTACTGACACACACATAATCCAGTAAATGCCCGAAGAGGAAGAGAGACGCATTTGAACCCTTCCCTTTAACTGGAAACGATTGCTGTGCGGTGTTTGGATATCACAGAAACACAAAAATGCCTTCCACACCCTTAACCATAACAAACACTCCACACCAACAACCTGGTCAGCCTACACTTGCTGTATGCATGAAATACATGTGAGCTACCAGCAGAGGGCGCTGCTTAAACTGTGGCTGTTTGCAGCAGCAGGCACTGGAGGTGTGCTGCCACATGCAGTGAAAATCTCCTGGAAATTATAAAAGAAAAACTAGAAAATGCACACGCAGCTCTTCTAATGTACTACTGCTGTTTTCAGACTGATATGCAGTGAGTGAGTCAGTATTTCTATATGATAACCAAGCTTTTTATAGACATGTAAAGGGCCCTAATTATGAGGTTCAAAATACATTTGTGGCTTTTTCTGTGCATTAGAACAAGGATTCCCCATAAGGCTTGAGCAGAAATGTTAACTATAATAAGTAGAAAACAGACATCCCAAAATTTAGCTAAAAGTCTTGATTAGTAAATAAAGTTAGCTAAACTGCTCCTAGCTAAATAGCTAAAAGAGCGAGCTAAAATTATAAATAAAGATTAACTATAGGTTTCACAGTTATATTTTTTAAAGTACACAAACAATTTAATTGAAACAAATGATATGAATAAATAAAGATTGTATGTGTTAAAATATTTGGTAAAGTTATAAAAATCTAGAAATTATTAATCTAGCTTAAAATATAGCTAGCAGTTAACTCAAATCCTAGATCAGACCAGAATCAGGAGGGGACTTCCTTCCTTTTCTGCACATCTCTAAAGGCAAACAGCTCATGGCTCGTTTGCTGCCGTTCTTAAAACACGATTCTTCACTAAAATATGGAATATGGCAAGGGTGAGTGGTATGTGTTTAAAGCACTTTGAGTGCTCAGGTAGAGCAGAAAAGCACTATAGAAGAATTAGTCATTTAGGATTTAACAATTTAGTGACAAAAGACCATATTACAAAAATTTTAAGTGGTTTGTCACATTCATTGCATAAGCACTTTCATATAAATACTAAAATAAAGGGGAAAAGTATAAATCTGCATACAGTTCAGGGACAGCTATGCTGCAGGTTGACTTCTCCTTCTAGTCTTCTGGCAGCTTTTACATTCTGGTAGATGTCCTTTTACGCCCGTCACCCTGCATGGAGTTGGCTGGCAACCACTTGAGCCTCGGTAAACTGAACTCCGTCTTCAGGTTGCAGAACTTTCTGCAGACCTGCACACAGAAACAAGAGGATGAGACACTGTATGTATTCAGCTGAATCTTAATTGCACAACCCACAGAAACACAATCATAGTCTACTATAGAAATACCTAAATCTGAACTACATGGCATACCTACAGACAAACACTGAGAGAGCACTCTCTGGAGTGTGTGTTAAAAATAGACTAGTGGAGCACACTCAAACACACCTGCTTTCAATTAACTCCCAAGCACAAGCATTGGCTCACAGCAAATGTGAAACTCAATCCACGGGAACAAAACCAATCCCAAATTAGTTCCAATCAATGTGAAGGTGAGTTAATTCAAATAAATGATACAGAATTTATGGGGTATAGAATTTATTAAATGTATAAAAAGCCAAAAGTAAAGCAAAATGTCCTGTCAAAGGGAGGCTGAATGGTAGCATTCTTGTAAGATGAGGTGCATCCTAAGGCGTTTCTCAGAAAGGAAAACAAAGGCAAATCATCGAGTGACCTCAGACATACGTGCGTTTCATAATTAATGATAAAAAGTCAAATTTACTGATGAATCACGGTTCATGACTCACAAGTCAACAGATTAGTGTTGGTAACGGCACAGGAAAGAGAAAACAATACTGCAGTGGATGAAACCCAAAGTGAAACATGGTTTATTCATGTCTGCTGGGGGGGGGGTTCCAGAAACACGCTTGACCTTCTGAGATGCATCTGTGTGGAGAACAATTCAGTCTGTGGCACAGTAACGAGGCCCAGATCCACCTGAAAGGCTCCGAGGAGCTGACCTGAAGCCGGATCAGTCTCCTCACACAGTAAATATTTTATTGTCTCGTTCCGATCTGATATTGTAAATCATTACAAACCATAATGTGGAGCAGTCACAATAATCCTCCTGCAAAATCTCAAAGACCATATTAATAACTTCAAACATAACCCACCCCCAGCACATACATACATGTTTTTTCTTCCAATTGGGATATTTTCTTTGACATAATCTTCTAAAAGCATACTAATGCTGCCCTCATGTGGGCAAAACTGTCATGACAAGGACCCCAAAAATAGCATTGGCCTTCCTGTTAAGACATCACAATAACCCTGATGTTCCTTTTCTTTAGTAATCCGTTTCTGACTGCTTGGACTCGATTAGAAACACAATAAACCTGTCACAGAGGTGACTCGGGTCTTGGGTACTGTGTTGTTGACAGCTTGCCTATATTCAGCTGCAAATAGGATTTGCATTGTGCTTGACCCAGAGCCAAGCCACACAGGTTGCATGGGAAGTTGACCAGGTCATTGACCGGAGGTGTTACTCCATAAAAAGAAAGCCTCTATCTCTCGCTCTCACACACACCCATTCAGATATACAAACAAGCGAAGCCTGAAGCCTTTAAAGGCACAGCAGGAGAAGTTTATGTGGAGAAGTGCTGAAAAATCAGAAGAAAAGCTGCTGTGCATGAATCTTTTGTAGGTTTGGGAATAACCTCATAGGGAAGTGGACTGGTGTGGCACAAAAAGTAACAGCTGTCATGGTTGAATGGACAAGGAAAGGAGAACTAGAACCCCCAAAAAACAAATGCAGCCAAATTAAAGGGAAATTCTGAAGTGCGAAGCACAAAGAGATTCAGCAATGTTTGCAGTGCGCTGCAGAGCAGGACGTGTGAATATCTGTGCATGTGCATCGTGGTTGCAAAGAATGACATCACTGAAACTGGATGCCTCACTTACACCAATTATACCTGCCATGCCCTCCCTCTCTGCAGAATTCTCTCTCTCTGTGCCTTTCTGGCAAAGTTTCATGAAATGGACCGATCATCTGTGTTTGTTTGCTCCATACCTGCAGCAACTGTTTCATCTTCAAACACTTCACCGAAAAGGAAAATTGTATGACTGTAGCATGCTGCCCAGTCCTCATGACACCCCTCTTGTTCAACTAAATTCAGCTCCAATTATAAAACATGCACTACTGGTTATTGCAGTTATTTATAGTGGGGTGCAATTGATTTGATTCAACCACGGATTAACCCATGCTTTAAAATTATAGCAGGTTTTATTTTCAGTCATATGGCACATTATTTATTCTCTCTTTTTTTGTCTGTTTCTATTCACTTTTATCTGCATACTGAAATTTTTATTAAACTCTCTGGTTTGCCCAGTGCTCCCCTGTCTGCGTTCCACTGTCTCTATTGCTGCTTTGGTTGTTTCCTGTTTTACTCTGATAGCTATATTTCTTTTATGTCTTGCTCTGAGCTGTGCTTCCTGTTTTCTGATTGCATTCACCTATTTTTGTTACTACCTGTTTATTATAAACCCTTCAGTTCAGTCGTTCCCTTAGCCTTGGTCAGAATATTTCTTATGTTATGGTCCTTGGTTAATTCAATCCAATTTTTAAATAGCACCAAATCACAACAAATGGTCACCTCAAGGTGAATTATATTGTAGGTAAAGACCCTACAATAATTACAGAGAAAACCCAACAGTCAGAATGACCCCTTATGAGCAAGCACTTGGCAACAGTGGGAAGGAAAAACTCCCTTTTAACAGGAAGAAACCTCTAGCAGAACCTGGCTCAGGGAGGGGCAGTCATCTGCTGTGACCGGTTGGGGCTGAGGGGAGAGAGAGAGGACAAAAGACACACTGTGGAAGAGAGCCAGAGATTATTAATAACTAATGATTAAATGCAGAGTGGGGTATAAACAGAGGAAAAAGAGGTAAATGAAAAGAAACAGTGCATTATGGGAACCCCACAGCAGCCTAGGCCTATAGCAGCATAACTAAGGGATGGTTCAGGGTCACCTGATCTATGCTCCCTGTGTTCTTAAATTTCTCTTGCCTTTTTCCTTGCACCTTCAGCATTACCGTTTGTACCCTTTTGGTATTTGTTTTGGATTTTGAACCAGCCACAAAGCAGGCTTGCTTTGCATTGCAGCTTCCAGTATCCTGCATTTGGGTCCTTCATGCCATTTTATGACATATTTTGTCGGAGAGGTGCCACAGAATGACAGATTTTTGGCGTCTGAAGGTAAAAACACCAGCCCCATTTATCACAATACTGGATAATTTCTGTACAATTTTAAACAGTTTCTGTGTGCTGCATATTTAAATTTTGTTCCATAGCTTAACCCCTCTAACAGATACAAAATAGCATCTCATATTGGTCCTAAATATAGTACAATAATAACATTTTTATAATATAAATATGATATTATTTCCTAGTATGAATTTCTTTGCTGGCTCCCGGTAGATGGGCCCCAAGCTACTTAAGAAAAATCCTGGATACCCCCCTGCCGAGGAAATAAACAGAGGAGACTGTACGGCTTTAACGCGCAGCCCTCCTCCTCCTAAAGAGAGTAACACGACGTCACCGGGCAGCGCAGCCAATCAGAAAGCGATACGCCGTAGCTGGAGGAGAACTCCTGTGTATTCGTGAAGCTGGTGTGCATTCGGCTGTGTGTATGTGTGTGAGTGTGCGTGTGTGCGTGTCTGAATGCGAACAAGTTGATATTCATTTTAATTTTTATTCTCCCCCCTCTCCTCCCTCCTCATGAACACCTTTGAGTTAAACTCCGGGACAGATTCAATAGTTAAACATACAGCAAAGGCAGAGCGACTCCGATGAACTCGAAAATAAGTTTGCTGCGCACAGCCTTTGAAAAGAAGCCGCATCTACGCAGTTTAAGGAATCTCGGTGTGTCGGTGTTTTTAGCGTCACCGGGGAGAGTCTGTGCAGCTGCTTATTGTTGTGCCTTCTTTTAAAGTCGCTGATGAAGTTGATGTAACCGTCACGCCGTAGGAGACAGCAAAACGGGGATAAGCCATAAAAAGACCAAGACACAATGCTGAAGACGCTGACGAAGAAGCTGAGAAGACATTCTCTCAATGAGATCCATCCTTTCCAAGTGAAGGTAAGTTTCTGCACACTGTGAAATGGCTGTCATAGAACCCACAGGACAAACAGCTGAGGAAGAAAGTGGCTCGGGTGTGCGCGCAGCGTGGCTTTACTTTTGTCTTGTGACTCGCTTATAAACCTTTATTAACACTGCTTCTCTTTCTGGCACACAGAGCAGCACTCATTCCCAGCCTTTTTCATCCTAAGTAGCCACAAAGCCCTGTGGACTCCTCCATCAACACCACCTCTGGTGGTCAAATGAGATCATTTAGACTCGTTTTAAACTGGATCTGGACCACTTTGAGCTTACTGTTGACTCTTAGTGACTGCATCCTGCTTACCATTTATCAGTTATGGTTAGTAAACTGTCTCCACAGTTTATCCATGACCTTTGGACACTTTTTTAACCATCAGGCCATTACTTTTAGTTATAATTTCATTTAAAAGTTATTCATTATATCTTTGAACAATGTATCCATATTTGTAGCTTACAATTCCAACTTCCAATACATACCTTTAACTAATAATTTCCATCTGTTTATTCATAATTCTAAGGCGAAGTTCTTCTAGAAGATAGTTTTGGCCTGTTTTGATTTCTTGTCCATTACTTTTGGACTAATTCTTAAACTGTAATTTCTTCCTACATATCCTCAGGGGTAGGCTGCCTCTTCAGATTAGGAATCACTGCTGTGTGTGTGTGTTCTCATTTTTATGTTTTTGGTGGTACTCCAGCCTCATTCATTATCACATTAGAGGGGATTGCCAGATGTTTACAAGTAGAGATCTTAAAAACCCATGTCGCTGCGTGCATCATGTAAACAAGTTCTCCAAGTAAACATGGTCGCTTCTTTGTCATTTAAGAAAGGAAGAGAAAAACACTTGTTGGTCTTCTGTGTGTAAGAGAGGCTGGTTGAAATAGCTGTGTGTGGGTGGGTGTGGGGGGGGGGTACAAATTGAAGCTCATTTAGATGTACACAAACATTTGAGTAAAACTCTCATGGCTGCGAGCTGTAGCTGCCCCCACATCTACATCTTGACTCTCCAGTTTTCAACCACAGAATCGTGTAAGTGCTCCTCAGTTGTTGCTGCCTGCTCCGTTTGCATAATGCCTCTTTTTTGGTGAGTTGAAGGGTGAATTGTATCCTGCACGGGTCACTGACTTGCTCCATCCACAACACTATTGTGCGTCAACCAACTGTATAGTCGCATGGCAGCCATTTTGTGCCAAAGTGCGCCCTGGCAGCGGATATGGGAGAAAGTGTGCCATCCCTATTGTCTGCTTTTGTTTGTGCTTGTTGCTCTGCTCGCTGGTGGAATATGTTCTGCTGAATGTGGTGATGGGAAAAGTGAGTTGCAGGTTGTGACAAGGCTCGTTGCCTTCATGCTAGACTGACACAGGATCCCCCGAAGCCTGTGGAAGCCTCTGCACAGCACTCTCAAACCAGCACAATGGTGATTTATAAGGAATTTCTGCTGGGAACGATCAGTATGACCCCTGCTCCACTCCAGGACCTGCACTAATGCAGTGTAATGACTCAAGAAGAGTTGGCCAGTGAATCACTTTTGATTGAAAACATTTGAAAGGATATTTAAGGTTTAGTATAATCTTATTAGAATCTTAGTTAGCGATGGTAACTGTACTCGTCGTGTACAAAGACAGCAAAATAAGGTGTTTGCATTCTATTCTATGTACCTCAAGTTGAATTTCTAGTATGGCTGATTTTTGTCCTTCATTTAAATTTTAAAAATATTAGCTATAAACACGTCCCGCTTTTTGTTGGTGACTCAGATAATATTTAGTATTTCATTACTCTGTTATTTAGGCCTAGAGACTGGTTGGCAACTATCTGGCAACCTTTGATTGCAAGGGGAAAAAGTGTGTTCCCTGACCTGATTGTAAGTAGTTACTGGCAGTTGCTGTGGAAATCAATTAGTAACATCCTATTTATGCAAGCCTAGGTCAGTGAACTTGTGGTGACCAGTGGCTGCTATGGGATTCTGCAACCAGTTGGTGAGTGGTTGCTGGAAGTTGCAAAGAAGTATCTAGTGCCTCACTTGATTCCTCTTTGCAATTGCTTTGGTCACTTGCAGTTTGCCATGGCCGCCATTAGTTTACATGAAAGACATTAGCTTGTCTGCAGAAACTTGCAAACTACTTGCCAAGTGGCAGTGAAACTGTGAACAGTGTGAAACAAACTGGAAATGGAGAACGTTCGCCTTCAAACTAAAAGTTGTGCCTTCTGAAATGTGTTGGTTGGACTTTTGCTACGGCTCAGAGAGTAAATGGTGAGTTGGTGTTTTCCATGCAAGCTTCTCTCTGCAATCTGCTAGCGACTAAAGCAATCATGGGGATCATTTTGGTGCAGGGTCCTCTTTGCAGCTGGTAAAGCGATGTCCAGCAACCAGTTGCCAACCAGTTGGGGAAGACACATTTTTCCCTAGTGACTGGAGGTTGCCAGGGCGTTGCTGACCGGTCTATAGGCCTCTGTGACTGAGGCCTAACCAAGCTAGTTACATTAGCTGATAACTTTGCTATCCACTCTCTTGTCCAGATAGAGCTCAATGAGCGCCCACGTTTTTAAGGGGTTCAGTTCCGTAAGTGAAAGGTAGAGGAACTGCACATCCCATAAGTTACTTTTAGCTGCTCCCTTATTCACAAGGAGTCACTACAGTAGGTAGCATCATATATTTAGTTTGGCAGATTTTTACACCAGATGTTTTTTTTACACAACCACAACAGGATTTGTGTCTCCTCCAGGGGTCAAACTGGGGAATATGTTGTTTAAGCGAGTGTGTATACCACTACACTATGGAACCACACGAACTACTCATCCCATAATGCACTGCAAACCCAGATTCCACAGCGAATTACTTTAAACCTTCTCTTTAAGCCTTTTGATTATCATAGTGTTGATCTACTTTGGATGGTCACAGCATTATGGCTCATAATCAAGAACCCTATGAAGATTATAGTTGAACTCCGTCCCTGCTAAAAGACGGGAAAATAGGGTCCAGGTTTAAAAACACAGGAATTTGTTGTTTCTGCTCAGGATAGTTAGAATTAACAAATGCCTCAACTTTGTAGCAGGTTTTCTCGTACACTTTGACGCCTCCCCTTGCTGGCTTGGCCCTTCACACTCACAAAAAATTTGGTGTATTGGTTTCAGGATAGTTTAAAGGAGACTAAAGGTCCTTTTACAGTACTGGAGCTTCCATGGATTAAAACCACTTATAGCTACACTACTGTGAGGAAGATCCACCAGCTGAGTGTGAGCTGAAGAGAAGCAAGCACGTCTGTCCCTATGCCGTGTGTCTTTATGAGAGGGGGAATGGAGTGTGACAGTGTCCATGACAGTGTAGAAGGGCACAGCAAAGCTGATATGTGTGTGAATTGGGTGGTGTGTATTTGTGTGTGCGCATGCTGTGACATTGCCATTGATCCAGCTTAGCAAGCTGCTCAGTGATGCAAGGCACTGACAAGGATTTCATTCAACTGTTCTTGACACACAAACACACAACTCTTTGTCTGTGTTTGCATGCGTACACAATGGCAGTTTTTATGCTTCATTCCTGCAGGCTCACTCTCATTTTGCTTATTTGTCTGAATGGACTTCAAGCAGTCTGGCCTCATCAGGACTAATGTACCATTGTGATGTGAATAAAACAAAGTGCAAATCAAAATTTCTCCTAAACGTCTGTAAATCATCGGGTGAGGAAATGCACATTTTTCCCACAATTCACTGGTGGAAAAAGTGAAAAAAGTGCATTTTGGTTAAACTTTCAAGGGCCTAAAAAAGGTCTACCTACATTTACCTACATTGATTCCAGGCTCATCCTGTAGCCATGATTCACTGTGTGTCAAAATAACTTTGACTATAGTCATATTTTAACACTTGCAGCAGTTGGAAGTGACCCATTTGTGCTAGGATTGCACCAGTTGTGAAATTCTGGGCAGATATCAGTGTTTAAAATATTAATATGGCTGATGCCGATCATTTTTCAGTCTTTTGGAGGTAGTTAGGTTTGCCAATATGCGAACATGAGTCATCAGGGTGAATATTGGTGCATAAACTTCACCTTTTTTATTTTTTTTATTTTTTTTTTTTTTTATTAATTTTTTTTCGAACAATCAGAGCGAAAAAAAAAAAAAGCGAAAAAAAAAATAAAAGACAGTTAGTGAAAAAATAAAACATATATATATTT
>JAVDPK010001198.1:32529-59932 GCA_034780415.1 Cichlasoma orientale
GTTTTGTTTGTCACGACGTCAAAGGAGAAATGTGTCCATACATCGGCTCTGCTCTTTCTCCCTGCTGACATTGTTTATTTAGTTCCATCAGAAGTAACGAGGTTAGCGTGGCCTTCCCGGGTTTAGCTCAAATTTGTGCAACTGTGCGTTCTGATTGGATGTTGTCCCCGTCAAGCATTTTCGTCTCGTTTTCATTTGTTGACGAAAGTGTCAATTAATTTCGTCATTGTTTTATCCTTCGATCTTTGATTTTATTTAGTTATCGTCTCGTTTTCGTCATGAAAAAAGGGTCGCTGAAGAAAACTATGGCGAAAATATTTCGTCAGTGAAATTAACACTGACTGCACACAACTAAAACCTGCTCAGACTGTTTAATGGGCTTTTGTCATCAGACTTCTGTCCGCTTGAACGATACAAACAACTAAAGGACTTACATGATGCATCGTATGAAAGTCGCCTCTGCTTACAGGCCTGTAAATGACCAATCAGAAGGAAGTAACATATGTTACTAAATGGTCGCAAAGCTTTTGGTCTGGTTCTAAAGTATGATTTATAGGTTGTCATTGCTTTCCAGGGCTCATTGGTTTTTACAGCAACTATTCAAACAGCTTGACTGTGCGATTTAGATACCGTCCTACTCTGTGAATGACAAAAATCATTAAACCAGCAAAATAAAGTGAGGAAAGACTGTTTGCAGTGTTACATCATCCGCCTTGCTTAGACTTCTTTGGGCTGTGCTGATATGGCACATTGGACTGTACGACATGCTTTCAGTCAGTTTAGCCTGCACTGGTCTGCAGTAATTTCAGGAAGCTGCATTTATGAGTAACAGGAGTTTTGGATGACTTTCTGTCATCCAAAACTCCTGTTACTCATTACTGTTGATATAACATGTGAATAAAGTGATGTAAAGGACTGTGATGATGTTGCATAACAGCATACATTGGAATTTCCAATTTAATATGAATTGAGTGCTGTTATCCCTCTGAAGCCCTGGCTCATTTCCCCACTTTTCCTCTTTCTGGAGGCCTTTTTTTGAAGACCAGAAAGAGGAGGAAGTGTGTGTGTGTGTGTGTGTGCGCGCGCGTGTTACACACTAGAAGGGAGGACACTATGCATGTTTGCGTGGATGTACGAGTGTCAGCGTACACACACGCTCAAGCACAGATGGCAGCTGCTCAGCGGAGCCTCGGAGTGGTAATTACTGAGTGTGAGGCGCATTACTTAACTGTTAGCTTTGTAGTCTGCAGGGTATCTGTATTGTTGCTGCTGTAGAGGAGGGACTGATTTTTAAAGAGACAGGCTGGTTTGGGTTCAGTGTTTTTCTGCACAATACCTTTGCCCTGCAAAACTTTACCTTCATACTGTGAATATCCTCTGAGTTACATGCTCTCCGAGTATATAGGAGTGGGTTGAAATTTGGTGCTTTTTAAATTTACGTTCCTGCCCTCAAAACACATGTATAGGAGCAAATATATGTTTAAGCTCTGTTAAAACTGCAGCAAAATCAATTTCACACCCACTCCAAGTGTCACCATCTAAAGCCAAAGCTTCTCTTCAGCTTGAAACAGAAGGACCCTGATGCTGGTACATTATATATTATATGCAGGCTGCAGATTAGAGGCCTGTAAGGTAACACTACTCAGAATTAAGAATCTCCCAAGCTGTTTACTTTTTATTTATGTGACGTTTACTGCATTCAAATACTTAATGAACTTTATATTTTTTAGCCATATTCAGATTCAATCACACTGAAAACATTTTTCACAGTTTAACAATTTACAGGAGAGTAATGATGAGAAATAGCTGCCACAGCGGGGGTATAAGGGGTTAATTTAGCGCTGCGTGTTTGACCTACAGTACAAGCTGATGCTTTTTCCAGATTTCCTACCATGGCAGCGGAGAGGGAGGGGAGAGCGATGACTCAGAAGGGGAGAACCAGGAGCTCGCACAGATTGACAGAGGTATGTGCCCACTGCCAAGCAAATCACTTTTTTTTGTTGTGAATAGATGATGACTTTCTCTATTGGGTCAAAAAAGTAGATTATAGGGAAACACTGATCATTGGAGGGAAAGCTGTGACTCTGGAAATGTCTTACAAATTATTACAGCTTTCTCTGGGAAACAAAAATAAACAAATTTTAATCGCCTAAGAAATAGTGTAAAGGTTAAAAGAGGATGCTGGAAAACCCATTGATGCTTATATTTCTAGTTGGCAGTAACACACTGCTAACAGGAAACTTGAAAAGTACTTTATTTTAATCACCTTCAGCTACTTCTGAAAGCAGCTGTGAGGTCATTATAATATCATCCAGTTAGTTTTAGGACTGATTTAAAACACTTTAATGCCCGCTTTTAAGCACCTGCACAGTCCGGGATCTCATAATCTGGGTTTGACCTGCAGATACCAAACTATAACTGACAGCATACACAAACAAATTCAACTTTTCTTCAGTGCAAAATTTTACAATTTGCACTAAGTTACAGGATTTTCTCTCACTTAAACAACTCAAAATAAAGCCCTGTGCTGCAGGACGGAGGTACAGATAGTTAAATGAAAATGACCGGCCGGTATCTGGTTTGGGCTGAGAACGCTGAAAATCAACAGACCTGTCGCTGGTAACGACCCTAAACCTTTATTTTGGAAGACTTTTTTATTAAAAATGTAAATAGTTTTTGATGCATGTCAGTTAGAGTGATTAGTATCGTTGTCCCCTGATTGCCCAGACGTGGAAGATGGATTTTATAGCTCGGGGTGATTGGGATGATGACTTAGCTCTCACTAAGGAAGTTCATGGCGACTAATTTACTAGTCCTTTATACGTGAGAAAGAAAAATCAGACGAATGACTAGTCTAAAAGTAAGGAAAAGTTGGTTTTCTGATTCCTTGCAAAACAATCTTTTACCGACATGTATAGTTTTGCAGATCCCCCCAAAAAGTGCACCAAAATTACAAACATTAATTGACTAGTACCAACGAGCGAGGGCAGCAATGTTTAGTTGTGCACATCCCTAGGCTGCAGAGGGTCAACTTATGGTTTGTTTCATTTTTACTGGTCTACTGCTTGGTATTAAATTACCTTCTTATTAAATTTTTTTTTATTTGAGTTCTGAGTTTTATAACTTTGTCCTGCCTTATTGTTACCTGTTTGTTTTTTGAAAGCTTTGCTTGCTTGCTTTGACATTTCCTGCATATCATCTTCTCTAGAGAGACGGAGAAATTGTGCCCTCACCCCTCTGGCCACCAGTCAGCAACACAACCAGGGTCCCCTCTCTCCGGCCCGGCTGCGACGCCTCCGCCTCCTTTTAGATGCCAATCTGGATCGTCACTCCTCAGAGGAAGAACTTGAGCGAATCAGCTGCGGTGATAACAGGAAGTGGGTGTCTTCACTCCCCCAGCGCCACAGTGACCACCACAGCAGCGCCTCCAGTGATGAGGAGGTGCGAGACCTCTGCGGCTGCAGGTCGCCGGCCGCCCCCGCCAGGCCGCTAGGGGAGCCCGGCGCCTGTCTGGCTGCCTCCCCCAGCCCCGTACTCTTCAGCTCCAGCCCACCACGTAGCCTCAAGCCACCCCCCATGCGATTTCAGCTGCAAGTGGTGCAGCCAGTTGCACGACCCATCATCTTGACCCACTTTGACCAATCAGCACCTTATAGAAAGTATCGGCACAGCTACGGGGGGGAGCCAGGAAGACCCAGTCTGGACTTGGAGAAAATGCAACAGGTCTGTGAGTTAATGCAGGTCCTGCATTTAGTGTAGTACACACTTTTGTTTATTATATGGCCATAATTAACAAGAAATGCCCATATTTGTGTCAATTTGCACAAAACTCTGTAGCATTGACAGGCCCTGGAGTTATTGGTTTTGCTGTACTGGAGAAAGTGTCGTGCATTTTCACTGTTCCCTGCCCAGAACAGGGATCTCTCTTTTTGAGGCAACTTGTGAGGGGCAGAGGCAGCTGCCTCTTGCTCATGCTGCAGCACCGTATGGCACACTTGGAGAAACAGAATGAAACATTCAAATGTGTGGCCATACCTCACTAGAGGGTCATTGCATTAAGTGCAACAAGTCTTCAGTGTATAAGGGCAGAAATCCAAGCAAAACTGCGTCACATGCATGAGCTGAAATGCAGCGTTTCTGCCCAGCTCATGGTTCACCTGTTGCTTCTGCAGGCACGTATATTAATAAAGTGCCTTACCGCCTCTTTATTTTTTTATGGTCTTTTCCATCATATTCATCAAAATCTGCAAAGCGTGTAATTTTTTTTTATTTGTAATTTTCTCTGATGAGTTTGGCGTTAGATGGGCTAATATTCATTTTGCTATAATAAAAAGCCTTCCCGGCACATGCACACGCTTTAGAGTCCAGTTAAAATGTGGGACACTGTCTCAAGATGTGGGACATGGGACAAAAAAAAACTGTGCAGTCCCACACAAAGAGGGACATCTGGTCACCCTGCTTAAAAGTAGCATACCAGATTGCATAACGATATTAATCCCTAATTATTAGAAGTGCATTAACATGTAACCAACATTTTGTTCTTGTAAATGTTTGGATGGAGCTGATTTGGATAGTGTGGGCAATCTAAGGAATGACAAACATATAAACCATAATGCACTAACATATTGCTAAAATATGAATACATGCAGGTGGGTAAAATGTTTAAATCTTCCTTCTAGATGTTACCAGAGTAAAAATACTAAAAGTACCTCCAAATTATGCTTCAGTACAGCACTATGTACATTTGCTTAATGGCTCTACAGTTTAGTCCCTAGGGCACTTTGTAACTGATTAATAATAATCAATTTTTGATTGTTATCAGGCCCTATTGCAGTAATTGTCCCTCAGATCACAGACAGATCTTTCAGTAGGATGGTTAACTTGAAGCCTGGAATGCCATAATTTTGGATAATCAGTGAGTTTATGTGGGGATGTCGTATTAGGAGCCAGATTTTCTTCCCTCAAATATTTGGATGCATTCACAGAATGTCTTTTCATGTCCAAATACTCATTCCACTGTATGCTGAAATCGATTCTGTGCACTCTACCTTTTTACTTCTAATATATTTAATGTAGCAATATGTGCACCAAACAGCAGATGAGCCTTAACCCCCCCGAGCTAATCAAACGGTGATCTTGGGTTGCACATTTGGTCCAAAAATACAATCATGACTACCCTTCAAACACACATGCAAACAAAGTCCTCCCTTTCCATAGCCGGACGCTCGCCTCCACGGTGGTCTGGCTGGAGAGGGATGAAGGAGAGGGAGGCTCGGACGGCAGATGTCCGCCCTCGTTTCTCACAAAGGCTGGCGAGCGAGGGGAAACGATGGAGGGGTGGAGGCAGAAGGAGAGGATTAAATAAACAACAGAAAAAACGACAGCCACTAATGAGTCACGGCGAAGCTGGTCCGCTAATCATTAAAATCCAATAGACTTGTTGGCCCACACTGTGGATGGGGAAGGGTGTGTGTGTGTGTGTGTGTGTGTGTTTGCAGAGAGAGAAACTGCAGGTTTCAGGGGTCCATATGTCCATGGGTTTTTTAGAATGTAAGAGCAGATGATGAGAGACAGTGGGCAGCTTCGAGAGGGGTGAAGTGTAAAAAGAGAAGTAGTGCCTGTATGTATATGTGTGTGTGTGTGTGTGCGTGTGTGTGCATCCATCATCCTGCCTGCCTGTCTGTCTGTCTGTGTCTGCATGTGTACATCCTCCTGTCTGCATCACAGTGTGTGTGTCTGTGTGTATGAGAGTGTGTGCAAGCTCAGTGAAGTGGAATGGGAGGTGCTGCAGGGAATACAAAAGGGGGCCTACAGAGGTAGCCAGCAGACACAGCAAGCCTCCCATTAACCCTTTAACTGGACATCTCCCAGTCATGAAATCAGCCCCAACTGCTGCTCCTCTCCTGGGGTTCGATGTACAATCGATACCACGCGTGCACTTATTGGTGTTTATACAGGAAACAGTTAACTTGTAATCCCGTGGAGCTTACATTTGGTATTACCACACAAACCTATATTAAATGTGTATAACAAAGATACACACACACACAGGTTGTGGATGGAGAGGTCTATAGTAGGGATGTTCTAGGTTTTGAGATGGCTGAAAAATAGCAAAACTTCATGTTTGGTCTGAACACACTACAAGAATGTCACGGTGTGACATCCAGTGGAGGACCTCGCCCACGCATTTGCAGTCCAACCGATTCTCTCGTTTTCCATAAACATGAAGTCGCCAGCCTCCGTTACGTTTGCCATTCTCCGGCTTTTATCCTGTTCCTAATTCCAAAAGCAGTTTGGTGCAAATTCAGGAGCACAGGCCAAGAAGACTGAGCTCCATAGAAGACGGCCGTGCCAACGCGCGGCTTTATGAGTCTAATGCCTTTGCTCGTACGCACAGCTTCAGTCGTGAGTTTTGTGCCTCTGGCCCCCGGAGAGCAGGAACGAGAAAGACATGGGGTTCTCGTTGAAAATGCAATTTAAAGGTGTCAAAGATGGGAATTTAGTGTGGAAGGTGGCGGGAACACCTGAAACAAACTCTTAACGTTTTTGGGATTATATCCTAAAACCATCCAAATGGACATACAAGAAAAAACATTTTCAGGGCCAAGAAGTAGAAGCGTAACAAAGAAGCTTATTTTCAGTTAGATTGACTCACACTCTATTCTTTTTCATTTTGAAGAGACAGCTATAAAAAAAAGGAGCCATAACTTTACACATGCAGCGAGTGGGTGGGCGCGCACAGCTTTATTTTACAGGGAGATATTTGTACACCACATGTGAACACAACGCAGGAGCGACAGAGGAAAATCATCCTAACACGATTTGATTTAATGCAAAGTGAATCTCAATAAATTCAATTTTAGTTGAACTCGAGGAATTTTTCGTTTTAATTGGCCAAGAGATATCTAACAAATTCGATAAATATTTATATATGAATTCAATTTTGCATGTTAATTTTGTCACGTTAACAATCCATTGAAATTTGGCTTACATTCACCAAAGTCTTCAAGGTCAACTTAATGATTTATTGGTGGAAAATTGACAAAGAGCCGTATAACTTATAAACTAATTCTTACAAGTGTGGTGTGCACTGTAACATATAGAAAGTACCGTATAAAGATTTAAAATATCGTGTCACATTTGACCTCTGACAGTTCATTCAAGGTCAACACACTGATCTGAAGGTCAAAGTGATAATAATGGTATATGGAGCTAACTATGCTTCTTACTGCCATTGTTTGTATTGACAACATATATGCGTGCAGGGAATGATGTATGGGGATTCTAAACATCCGACCTCTGACCTCTTCTTCAAGGTCAAATAAGGTCAAACTTTCATCTTTAAAACTATGCTTAAAATTCTGCTGCCTTTGTTTGTATTGCCAACATTTAGGACATGATAGCGGTATGTGGGGATGGTATCAAACCCGTCTGCGAGTCTCAAGCCCCACTCTTCCACAGCCGGTGAATTCCTCACCAACCCAAAGCGGGAACTCCACTTTCTTCCAGTGCCGTCCATTATAAGAGCGGAGGGTTAGGGTACTGCCTGCACGCACGTAAACAGCGGTCACAGCTTTCACCAAGGATTAGCCTCGATGAGGCGAGGCTATTTTGGTAACGTGAAGAAGTTGTGTACACATGTTGCTGAATAAACAGCAGAGCGACCGATAAAAATCCTCTTTTTCTGCAGCTCGTTGGCAAGCTGCGACCGGTTTAAGGCGACGGTGGCGCTGAGGGGTTTTCTCTGAGATGGGCTCTTTGAAAGTTTGCGTCAGGCCAGCTCAAACACGTAGCATCTAAAATAAACACTGCTTTTGGTTTGTTTTTGAATTCTTGTTCAAGCAGCTCGCACCCAAATAGGCTGCAAGGAGGGAGGGAAAAGATGAGGGCTGGCAGGAGATGAGCATGAGGGCAAGCGCACACCGACTCGCTCCCACATCACAGCAGCAGGAGTTTTGTGTTTCCATTCTTTCCTGTGCTCCCTTCCCCCTTGGAAGCTACCTCCGCGACTCCAGACAATTCGATGATTGTGCGGTCCCTCCACCCCCACTGTGTATTTTTCTGTTGTTTTTTCTTTTTTGAAAACCGTGGAGCTGCGTGGTCATGGAGGGGAGTGGGAGACAGGATGTTGCATAAGCTTCATTGACCAACTGTTTATAGTTGAGTGAGACAGCTGGTTTTGCTGACTTCCTCGATCATCCCGATTTAAACATTAAATGGCAGCTGTATTGGTGTTTTCCCGACAAGACAAATGTTTTTGATACGGCTGATTACAGAAATATGCGTGCATACACCTGCAGAGGCTTTACACAACCATTTTCCATCATAACAAGTTCAGTCTGCGAGACAGAAGTGTGGAGCTTTCACTCTTCCTGTCACAGACCAGTTTTAATGCTGACAGAAAGTCGCTGTGTTTTCTTCTCGTCTCCACAGAAGATGCTGCTGAAAAAGAACTGCGGCGGGAAAACGCGGACTATAAAGATTCGGGTGAGTCGGTTTTCATTCCCACACAAACACCCAGCCGTGTGGGAACGCTCCCACATTAGCAAATGTTTGAATGATGTTTATTGTTGCAAATGGCATTCCTGTAAGTGTGAAAGCTCAAGCGCTATGACTGCAACGCTCTGGATGTTTTGAGGATATTGTTGAGGTGAAGGTTATGAAATGCTCTTTTATGAAACAGTCCTACTGTTGATAGCAATACAAATTTCTCAACACAACCATCGGGTGACATTTTCAGGATGTTATTGAGGCCTGAGATGACAAAATGATCATATGATGTTCCTCTAATGTAAATCGTTAGCAAAAGTAGTTGTTTTGACTTCAGCATTTAAAGGTTGTCGGTATAATGGATTATAAAGTGTTTCTAAGCGTCCCCGTGCCAGTCCGTGTGTCTTTGAAGCCCTAAAATGTGCAGCACTGTGCAAAAGGCTTCAGCCACCCCTCATTTCTTTATAGTTTCTTGCAGATTTTCTTGTAATTTTTAAAGTGGTCTTGAGCAATAGTTCTCCGGGGTTACCTTTGGACATTGGCTGCCTTTTCACTCATTTACCTGACAGAGGAATGTCTGTTTGCTGACCCACTCAACGCTATTCAAACATTAAAAAGGCTCCTAACTCAAAGGCTGAACTGGTGTCTACCAGAAAGACAACTTAGCAAAGAGACTATTTGAAATTGTACAGTATCTTTAGGTATGTTGTTACTAACAGCCTGTCACAAAAACTCATGTTTTAATCAGATCTATGCAACGTGCCGACGATAATATAGCTCGATGGGCATAAAATGGTATTTTTGCACCAACGAGGTGATTCCCAAAGAGCTAATAGCTGAAAACTTGGCATGTCTCCGTTTGGCGTCCAGTGTGTCCTCAAAGTGAAGAAACCGGACAAGTGGAGGAAAAAAGAAGCCTCTATAGCAGATGAATGGTATCATCTCATGTCCTGCATCAGTGGAGGGGGTAGCTGTGAAGAAGCTATTCTTTAGGAAGGGAAACGGGGGGAAAAAAGGCAAGAACTGGACTAAAAACCTGAAAACTCAAAATCAGGTTATCGTAGAATCATACAAAAAACTTCCAGAGTCAGCACAGTTAAAGACGCAGATTGGCTTTGCAGTCTGTCACAGCCCTCTTGCTGCAGACGGCTCATCTACACACGGCTGATTGAAGCAACGTGGCAACTGCTAACAGAGTTCACTTTCCTCTCACTTCTCCTTTCATATGAGCTAACACTGGCTGCACATTGACTCAGAGGTGTCTCTTCAGCTTGTTGCTGGCCTTGAGTCACCGCAGTTAGCTGCACTATTTTTACTTCATGAACAAACTGAGTTCCAGTTGTATCAGTATGACCCAGTGTTCATACTGGTTTAGCCTAATTGGCCATTAAAGTGACTCAATAAAGTCACGTTAACAAAATAAATAAAAGTTATTTTTGTTGGCATTATTTTTTTTTCATTGCAGTATTAACCGTTTCAGGAATTCTTACGGCCATGATAATTGTGTAGCGCAACGATTCCCAAAGTGTGGGCCGTAGCCCCCTGGTGGGATGTGAAAGTACTGCAGATGGGCTGCAAGAAGTTACAGTAAATGCATCACATAAACATATTTAGCTCATTCAGCTGAAGGACCAAAGATCTTATGTAATGGCGAAGCGTTTTTCATCTGTCTGTTCATCCACGGTTTACACAGTTCCTCCTATTCTCCTCACGTATTGGATTATACTGGACCTTGCACACAAGAATCACCTAATGGGTCTTCATCCAAACTGTGCTAAAGGTCAAGGTCGTCAATTTTGAAAATTTTGCCAAGAATCCCTCCTCCTCCTATAATATTAATGATATTTTGGTGAAACTAGATTAATTTTCCCTTGATATGAATGTTTGTGAGCCTCTTTGACTTCTCATTGGGTTTTAATTCTCATTAGTTCAGCAGTGTAGCCACCAATGAAGACAAAACTTACTACTACATAATTGATGTTCTTCTTAATTTGGTAACCATCCATCCATCTTTGGCTGCTTATCTGGAGCCGGGTCACGAGGACAACAGCATAAGCAGAGAAGCTCAGACCTCGCTCTCCCAGCCATCTCTTCAAGCTCATCTGTGGGAACACCGAGGCGTTCCCAGGCCAGCCAAGAGATACAATCTCTCCAGCGTGTCCTGGGTCCACCTCAGGGCCTTCTCCGTGTACGACATGCCCAGAACACCTCACCCAGGAGGCATCCTGGTCAGATGCCCAAACCACCTCAACTGGCTCCTTTTGAAGTGGAGGAGCAGCAGCCCTAAGTCCCTCCTGAATGACTGAACTCCTCGCCCTATCTGTAAGGGAGAGGCCAGCCACCCTTCAGAGAAAGCTCATTTCCGCCACTGAGAACACGTGTTGGGCAGCAGTCGAAGGCCCTGGAGGTCTTATCCCCAGCTACTGAGGCTGGATATTGAGACTATAAAAAATGGCTCAATGTTATCATCATTTTCTGACCTATTTCTGATCCTGAACTTGTATCTCGTCAGTAGCAGCTGCCTCTCAGGTGGCAGAATTAAAGCTGTTGATGGAGAATCAACCTCGTCTAGCAAATTATCTGAAAAAAAATGCAATGAAAACACCAAGGAGGAAATACTTCTTAGGCTCACATAATTATCACAGCTGTAATTATAGTTTTGGGCGAGCCACAGTAGACTTTCAGATTTCCAAAAGGGCTGCAGCAGTCTTTAGAAATGGCTGCTATATGGTACATCTCAGCCCAGCGGTATGAGATAAATAAGGATTGTTTTGAACTTGAGGTCTAAGAATAAAAATATGGAGCTGGAAATGAGCAAAAGTAGGTACCAGCAGTTAAAGCAGCTTCTTAATTTGTTTACTTATTTTTTTAATGCATCAGTATCCGATGTGCCCTCGATTTCTCTGCAGGTCAGACGAGTAAATGAATTTAAATCAATTTAAACACAGCTTTGCATGCAGGGCCTTTCCTTTTATGCTGGCTGATGGGCAGTCCAGATCAGAGTGTCCATTACAGCCACGATAAGGTTGCAAGGTTGCTCAGCCCCCGTGAACAGACCGGCCTCCCTTACTGCCAGCACCTTGATCTCCATCCAACTGCATACTGGGACAGCATCTGGCTGCAGCATTTGTTCCCATGCCCCACTAGCTGCTGAGCTACGGAGACTGTGGAAAATCTGATATCGCCATCAGATTCCTTTTGGAAACACCATTTACTGCAGCGATACCTCAGCCTGAGAAGGAAAAATGTCCTCTTTTTCAGGTTTGTTTGATCTCTTGATTTCACTCAACGGCCTTTAATAGCTGAGTCCCATTAGTGCACATTTACTGAATAGCTCTGTAAATACAACAGGATTTTCCCAAAGAAGTCCAAACGCAGCGGCCAATAATCATCAGCGCTGCGACTGCGTACGGGGTGATTTTTGTTTGGAAGGACGGCGTGCTGGAGAGCCGACTGGAACGAGCCTCGGCGTCTTGGCACGCAGCGGAGCGCTCCAGAAGGAGGCACAGTGTGGTGAGAAAAGTGACGTTATTATCACGTCGTGTGGGATAGTGTCAGTGGAACCTTATCGCACACTTGTTTGTGAACGCACACACCGACTGTAACAGCATCGAGTATACTTCAGTCCTCCGTGATGATGAGTAGAAATGTGAAAAAAAACTGAGGTGGCAGTGAGAGATGAAGCTGAGGAGGAGGAGGCAGAGTGTGTGCAGTTCCCTTGTGGTGCATTTCCAGGGATGGAGTCATTTTCCATTTATAGCCTGGCCGGCTGCTATCTGTTTAGTTCCACTGATACATGGAGATATTGCTCATTATCCCGTGTTCTCGCCGGTGAGGCTGGTAGTGTTGCTGATGTCCCTGTCAGTGACGTCTGTGGGCTCTGCGTTTAGTTCCAGTTCAGAGATGAGTGCACAGTGGATTGATGAGCCATTTGGAGGCTTGTGTCCACCCTTTGTGTACTTTCTCCTTCCATCTCCCTCTGTCGTCCCTCAGTTTCCTGGCCAGGATCCAGCAGAGAGACACTGGAATTGCCAGGGCTGACGAGGTTGATGGTGTGTGTGTGTGTGTGTGTGGTGGTGGGGGGTTAAACGGAAGGAAAACACAGCTTTGGACACTGTAGCAGCTGCTGAGGCCTCACCCCTCAGGGCCTGGAGGTGAATAGGAGAGTGTATTGATGAGAGCTTCCCAGGCTGTAGCAAGCAAGAGTGATGGCATCTGGTTTCAGCCACTGTAAAGAATGGAGGAGGGTAAAGATTGATTGAGGTGAGGGAAGTGGTACAGATACGGATAGAATCGAGGGAGGGTGGGGGAGCTAAATGTAGGGAAAATGTGGTGCACGCTCCTTTGGTTTCTGATCGAGGTGAATCAGACATTTTTGTTCCCAACATGAGAATCCACAGGTGGTCCGTGAGTGCATTATTATATTAACTGCTTCAAGTTTGGCACAGTCTCCAGGGCTGCTAAATGAGTTCTGAGATATAAAGTGGAACCACACCACGCAGTGATTCAAAAGTGATCAAAAAAAATATTAAATTGGACTCAGCTGATCAGGTGTAATACTGGGGAGTGTTGGTCTGACCTGTGCACAGCGAGACTGGACTGGACTTGGGGTGAGGGCTCAAGGGAGAGCTACAGTGCACGCTCGCAGCTTCGAGCCATCCACCAGCACCAGCTACGCTTTTGTCCTGCTAACATCTCCTCTGGCACTGCAAATAAATTAACACTCCGAGAAGCTATCACATTTTGCTAGGCGCGAATGTGTTAAATAGGGCGCACTTGCAGCGAATTGCCTGCTGCAGACTTTAGTAAATCGTGTTTGTATCATTCATTTAAATACAGCAAGTTTTGCAGCTCTCAAAGGGAGACTCCTGCTCCAAAATTAGCACAGTCACCTCTTCAGTAAATCCCAACAGTGACTTTTTTTTAATGCCGAGAGGGACTGTTGGATCTCTGAAGTTAAATATGTTTTTTATATGCTTTAGCTTTCATGCTGCTCTTCTTACTGCAGGGATCTGTACTTGGTCTGACCCTGAATGCTGCAGATGTGAACTCTGGGAGGAGGATCGTTAATGTGGACAGGGAGCTGTCCTGATGTACGACTTGTCTCTGTTGTTGGAGTAGCTCACAGCTACCATGTGGACATCATCTTTGCAAAGTTCACATCTATCAAGTTTACTGTAGCTTGTTGTCCGAGTGAGATTTTCCACGTTTCTCTCTCTTTTTGGGCTCTTTATTCGAACTTCAGCACACAGAACATCTCTGAGTGGTGCTGGGAATTGCTGCTGAGTTACTGTTGTAGAGCTGAACCCCCGAAGATGTTGGCTGAAGTTATGGCAACACCTGTAGCTTCACACGCACTGATGTCATTGGGTGGTTTTCTAGCAGCAGCGGGCGCTCTCCCCGCATCTCCAGGGGATCCGCTCAGTTACTCGAATGCATCTGTCTCTCAGTTTACAGCTCTTTGCATGAACACACACTCGTTTTTTCCACGGGATCAGTTCGCTGCAATGAATCTGTCTCTGAAGAAGTTTGCTCCCTCCTCAGCGGGCTCTGAGGGAGAAAGTGCCGCCTCACTGCCAAATCCAACAAAGTCATTTCCTGTCGTTTCCTGTAGGGAGGAGAATGACGAGGGCTAATTTTAGCTGGAGGCCTTGTAGAGCCATGAGAAGCTCAGAGAGGGGTCTCTGCAAGTGGAAAATCATTTGTGTCACTGAACCTGCAATGTGCATAAATAAACAAGTATAACAAAAAGCTGTGAAAATGTTCTAATGAGGTGCAGGAACTTTCCACCGCTGCTAGTTTGGTTTTCACTTTGGTCTCATGTGTCCACGGGATCCATCATTTCCACTCTTCTTCACTCCGTCTCTGTTTAAGCTGGTGTGCACTGCATTCTGGCACGTTTGGTGTGGCTAGGCATCAAGTTGTCGAAGCTACTCTCTGCAAACCAGAAACATCCAGTGCTGCTCGAAGCCTCTGGAGAACGTTGAAGCTGAAACTGAAGAGAGATTCAGCAGATGCGTGCCTTGTGTCTCTCTGGACTGCTTTCCTAATAGCAAGCTAGGGTTCTGCCAATGATGCACACTGACCGTAGGGATCAGCGATGGTCATTGATCACCAGTAGCTGGGTATTCAAGCTGGTTTTCCCATCAATTGATAATTATTAGTCATATTTAATTAAGTCTGCTGTTTTATGTTGGCATCTCCACATATAACCCACGTTTATGCTCACACTGCTGGAATCTTCATGATTAAATTGGAGCTGCACGTAACTGCAGAGAAGTTTCTCTCCTCTTTTTTTCCACGGGTCTGCATGTTGGCTTGTGAAAGACTGTGAGGATGGGATGATGACGAGTGGAGGAGAGACGAGTGAGTCAGTTTACACATAAAAGCAGATTGGACAGTAAGTAGAATACCTGGCACAAAAAAATTAAGAACAAAAATAAGAGAGAACCAGACAAAGAGTGAAACGGGTGTTTCCATGTCTGCAAGTCCACTAGGGTCCACTAGGGTCCACTAGGGTCAGGGTGATTTTGTGATCAGAGTGAGGATCCACACGGATGTCTTTGTGCCTGCTGGTTTGTTGTGAGTCTGCACAGTCGTCATAAGGGGACCGATGTACGCTGAATTTGAAGAGCAGTTTGTGTGAAGACATTTGTTACTACCCACATCTTTACAATGCAAATACCAGAGACAAAGCAGCTCTTCTTCTTCCTTGTTGCCATTTTGAATATGTTCATAAAGTGCATGCTTTTAATCGATGCAGACTTCATGGACTCGTAGTGACTGTAATAGGATCAGCTGATGCCCCTGGTGCGTGTGACCACATCTGCAGCTGAGTATTTACTAATACTAATTTATACTATATAACGGTTTAGCTGATAGGCTAAATCATTCTTTGTGTTTGGACTAGCCCCCATCATAATCAGCTCCAACTCTGGAGGGAGGGTTCTGTTGCTGGTCTTTTTGGGGGGAGGGTCTTTTTTTTGCATTTGGGCCTCAGTATGCATTATGGAGTGTGGAACACACTACCTTAATACCTTAACTCAGTCCAGATAGGGTTGGGTTGGATTATGGAGAAAATCCCCCAAACTTGAAGTGAGCTGCCACCATGGTGGTGTTTCATCGCTGGCTGAAGGTGAGGAGGTCGCACAAAAGGCCCCTATTGACTCTGAAGTTGTGCGATTAATTTATTCGGATTTTAATTTTGCTTATAGATTTTTTTTTTAATTTTTTTGGTGAATATGAAAACAAGATAATTGGGATAAAATGATTACGTGAAAAAAAATTCATGTGCTGCAAAGCTCCAGTTAGCTCATGTCACTGCAAGACACTCCTCCTTTAGTGTTGGTCAGAATCTTTTTTGTATTATTTTTTCTCCTTTATTAGATATCACAGTGAAGACATGCAGCAACGGGGCCTCGGGTCAAAAATCAAACCCGGGCTGCTGCATTTAGCCTCGCAGCATATGGTGGTCTGCTCAACCCGTGAACTAAACTGGGACGCACAATATTAACCAGAATTTAATCAAATATTGGGTCGTCACCCAAATTATGCTCAAGCTCAAGGTCACGTTTGTGGTTTTATTGCAATAACCTGTGAACTGCGATGGATCTTGAGCCAGTTTTGCACTCGCTCTTTAGTTAATCTCAAGCCAAGATGAACGAAAGACAAGATTCATCTACAGGAAGTAAAAGTAGTGAAATGTTTCCGTAGATGAACCCGGGTAACAGCTTCCTTCGTCTCTCACCCAACCTCCTTTGCGTAACATGAGACCGACTGCTGGCTTTTGGCTTCTACTTTCCATCCCTCTCCCCGTGACTTATGTACCAGTATCCTGAGGCATTCCCTGGCATCCCCTGCCACCGGGCCTCTTTTTGCCCCCATCTGCACCCACAGTGGAGGCTGTGAGGTGGCAGGGACTGGCATTTGCCTGTATTTGTTTGGGTAAACTAACTGATGACCTTGTATCCACCACCACCTCCAAATCTATTTTCATTTGAATTACATGAATGACACGTACAGCCACACATTTATGTTGCAGAACCTGTCAAAAACGCTTCAGGTCAGCATATAATTATCACCAAAGGCCACATTAACCCCTATTCTCTCTTCCTGTGTCTTTCAGAACCTGACCAGCAGCCGCAACCCGCCCAGGTACACCTACGACCCCTCCATCTTCGCCTTCCGCTCCCTGAGCACGGTCCCCCCCTGCAGCCCTCTGAGCCCGTCCGAGGATCCTCCCTGCTCATAAACAAACATCCTCCCACCAGATAATCCTCCCCACCCCTCTCTCTTCATTCCCAGACAGCTGCTGTTTTTTGTGGCGTCTGCCCCTCTTAGACCAACGAGCAGCTGGTATGAAACCATTTGTTTGATGGTCAAATTCTTGCACACTCAGGTAATCCCACCCTGTCACTTTGAGCGTCGCTCTCCGCCTGAAATCAGCAGCGGGCCCAGCACAACCTTTCTGAGGATGCTTCAGGTTTTAGAGATCTCGTGATTGGAGGAAGAGCGATCCAGAAACGGACACGGCCCACCTATTTTGAAACCTGAACTTAAGTTTTCAGCTCAATATTCAAGGGAAATAATGCATGTAAGACAATCAAATGCTTCCAGGGTTTCTTCCTTTGATGTGATAGCGTCGTAAAAACACGGCGAGGCGAGTCCTCTGACATCAGTGGTCACGTTTGTCTTTTTGAAAAACCGCTTCTTTGGATGTATTATTGAATATGCAGGTCATGTAAGGCTCAGCTATAACAAACATGTATGACTGTAGTTGAATAGTCGACCTCTGACCTTTTGATGACGTACGTTTCTTAATGAATTTGTCACTTGTAGTCCAGGTCAAAGTTCAGTACTTATATCCTCTTTCCTTGCATGAATTTCACAGCTTTGCAGAAAGAGGTATGCGGATGAGAATAGTTTGCTGCACATTCGGCGAGTGTACACGGTGCTGTGTTCTGCATAGCCTACTTGTAGTGTGCCATTTTTTTCCTCCAATATTGTACCTCATTACTTTCTAGGTAGGAGAGGACTGCTGGTGTAATTAAGACGTCCCAGTGTTTTTCTGCAGATCTCTTAATGCCTTGAAATGACATTCCTGTCGTGTTGAATGAAACTTGAGGTCATTCTCAGCCCCGAGAACTGAGCTGACGAACTTATTAGATACAAAATGTCTCCACTGTAACTAGGATTTCGCCGAAGTGAATGTAACATCGTGACATGTCCCTTGTTGCACAAAAATCAGTCAATAAATGCCCTGTGGCCTCTTGTTTAGGAGCTGATTTTTATTTACTTCACGAGGTCGGACACCTGCAGTTGTATGCGGTTGGATCAAAAATTCAAGCTCACCTTCGTGGGCTGCTCTGGACTGTTCCTGTGAAGGATCATCGCTGCTGATGAGAGCTGGGTCTTCAGCAACTGTTGAGCCCTTTTCAGTTGAAGGTCAACTGTCTCCAAACCTGAAGGCAGCGCATCAGGTGAGAAGTGCCTCCCAGGGGATTGTGTCTCCTCCTGGTCTTGAACCGAGTTTTAGCCAAAAAAATAAAGGAAATCCCTGCAGCACTCTGGAGAGCCATCCCACGTCCCATTAATCCTGTGGTACAGAAACTGGCTGTACATTTACACTCGCTTATAGACAAAGAGCCTTTTTTAATATCAGTATTTGTGAAAACAATGTCTCAGTTTAACAAAAATTCCACTTTAATTTTTCTTACAGTGAAGCCAATAAAACACTAGCATCCTGCTGATGTTGACGCTACGAGCTTCATTCATTCTGAGCTGTCTCACAGGCGCCCCCTATGAGACAGGAGGCAGTGGGACTTGTTTTCAGGTGGTCGTTGAATAATTTTATCATAAATTTCACTGGAAACTGGTTCCTGCTGTAAAAACCAGCCAAACTGGTCCAAAGGTTCCTATTCCTGCAAAAGGTGGAAGTTGATGGATGACTTGCTAGAATTCCATAAATATGCACAGGCCATGGCCATAGGTGAAAGTAGACTGACATCCTGCATCAATCTGTCAGTCTCTGCCTCCACTTTCCTCTCATTCATGACCAAGACTTCAAGATACTTCAACTCTCCACTGACTTGGGGCACGTACACCTGATCTCCTCCCCAGCAAACACAGTGCTGCATGTACGACAAGTGGGAGGGGAAACTTTTTGGTTTAGGTAAAGGGGTAGGGACAAATGCACACCGTGCCCACCATAACTTACATCCATGCTGAGATCCTCAGCCAAGCACAGTATTTGAATTGTGCAAAAGTTAAAACATGGATGAAATAATATTTATCTTCTGCCACTTTATGTTCACCCCCTCTTTGCTACCTGGCCACCTGTCAACCCCAAACTACAGTTTACATAAGGAAGGAAGTGCTAACTGCTTCTGATGGCTGATCTAACAGGTGCTCTCTGGTAGCAAAAACAAAATCCAGGAAGTTGTTGCTGATATAAAAACCACCACAGAACAAAACACAGGGCACTGAATTCATCTTCAAGCATACAGACAAACAGCGCTTCATCAGGGCCTGAAATTACCTCCACATCCACTCAAAAATGAAGGTTTTAGATCCCTAGCAGAGTTTGGCAAGACAAAACAAAATCCAAGACCTAATCTGCTACTTTTTCTGCTCTTCTGCCGACGTTCAAACTCATGTTTCATCATGCCGACTGTGCGTGAAAAGGGTCTCCCTGTGTTTGAAGAATCCATCGCTGATTAGTAGGTCACTGCAAAGATCTACAGCCAAGACCACAAGCCCCTTTGTGCTCGATCATGGCCAGAGAAACGCTCTTTGTGTCTGTGAGAGGGAGCTTGAAAGAGAAAAAGAAAGTCTGACGTCAAAACCGGCTTCAGTGAGAAGCGGAGCCCCAGAGAGGGAAAGTTTCAGAGGGCACGCTAAACAAAAACTTTGAGCAGCTGGGAGGTTACGTACAGACAATTTTATTATACGTTTATGTAACAAAATACAGTTTATTAACTCGCGTTTTGTGAACAGACAACAGGAAAGAGGGTGGAAAGTGTGGCAGGAAACCAAGAGAACAGCTCTGAGTGGGATTTTGCAGAGAGAGGAATCCTGCTCCGGGCAAACACACACCAACCACTGACTCGCTCATAAAGACAATCTTGTTTAAAAAAAAAAAAAAAAAAAAAAGAGAGAGAGAACTTTGAGAAGGTTGGGCTGTGTGTGTGTGTGCGCGCGCTGATACAAACACATACACACACTCCACTTAGCTTGAGTCATTATCAGCTTGCGTTTCATCCAGTAAGCCATCCAAGTGTCCAGATGGTCAGAAAAGCTGCTTCAATGCTCTCCCTCTTTCTCCCTCCCTGCTACACACACTCCTTTGGAGGAGGGAAAAAAATAAAATAAAAGGTTATGCCAGCGAGTGGCTGAAGCCAAACAGGGGAGGGATGCAGATTGGATGTCAGGTGGATTTAACTGCAAGAGGAGCAGCCAAAGACTAGAAAGCTGAATTTGGATCAGTTGCTGCTCTTGCTCCGTCTCCTCCCATTTTCTGCTCAGATGATATAGAATTCAAAAATTTTCTTTTTAAAAAGGACAAATTTCAAGTGCTACCCATCTCCATTATTGTCAGAGGCGACGAGTGCCAGCAGGCTGACTGCCCGGAGTCCACTCCGCCTGTTTAATGTGAACTCAAGCGGTGGGCTTTTTGGAGAATCTCCTCGAGAGAGAGAGAGAAATAAAAATGTGCAGCGTTACCGTCTCAGCCCATCCCTGCTCTGTTACGGGCTCCTGTGCTGTTAAGCAGGGGCTGGAAGGGTTGGAGGGGGTTAATGGTCAGCGTTAAGAAGACTGGAGGCTTTGTGCTGCAGGTATTATCCGCAGTAGAAACAGAGGAGCTCTGTTATGTTCCCCCCTCAGTAGCCGTACTTGTCGTTTAGGTGTGTGCGTCCATCTCCAGTCTGACCTACATGTGAAGAAAAGACATGAGTGAACACAAAAGGTGCTAAGTGTTAAAAAAAGTGAATTCTCTTAAAACTGGCCAGCAGAAGTGACACATTTGCATACTTCATACCTAATCACAGCAGTGCGGTTAAATCTGACCCTGAATAAAAGCTCAGTCTGGCAGCCGAGTGTGTAATTCGAGCTTATCTTTTCCCTTAATTGTGACTTTGATCTGTATTCCTCTGCAAACAGTGGAAAAGTTGCAGCTATTTCAGCTGCAAAAGTGCGCCATGAAAGCCTGTTCGATTCCTTCGGCCAGGAAAATATTTGGGCCTTCCTTCACTCGAGCCAAGAAACACGCAACCCTGCTAGTGTCAGCGAGTCAAAGAGCAGCTTTAATTCTACTTCTTAGAACACCGGCAGGGTTAAGCTAACCGATTCTGCTGCTGCTTAACAAGCCTCACTGTGATGCAAAGACGAGAGCGGCTGATCATCGGTCACTCTGGCCGGGAGGTTTACCTGCAGGGGGCACCCACACAGAATAATCAGGGTCGTCCTCGGGATATTGTTTTGACAGCTGCGCAGGAGGCTGTGGAGACACATGAGGAAATTCACTTTATGCATTTATGTGACGAGAAACTGCACAAGTTCATGTTACTCCTGTGAGTGTGGGCCTACCCTGCTGGGGCCCATTGCTCTCTTCTTTTTCTTGAGGCTGGGGTCTGCTGTTGGCTCTTTGTCACCTTCACATTTGGACTCTGGGGACATGCAGGCAATATAAATTAGTAATGGGGCACCAACACCAAACCACGATGTAACAATCCACCATTCACTGCTAAATATTTAACTTTTTTTAATCTACTAAATTCATTTTTAAAATACAGTTTATTAATATCAGGGTCAACCTTCTTAGAGTTCATCTTAAAATCCCAAGACACATGCTTGTAAAACCACTGCAGACCTGTGCTGCCCTACAAAAGCAGACATACATGAATGGATACTTTTTATGTTCATAATTCCATCAATTGTGACAAGATCTCCAACACCACCGGCTGAAATGTAAACCCAAACCATGACAGCGCCTCCACCGTGTCTTACAGATGGCTGCAGACATTCACTCTCGTGACCTCCTCGGTACACATTATACCTCAGCCTTTTCTCCCCGTTTTCCTTCCTTAAAAATGGCTTCTTGACAGCCACCCTTCCACTGACATCATTTCTTCAGTAAACAGTAGATGGATCAACTGAAGGGTCAGATGCATCTCTGGGGTCCTGTGTCGGGTCTTTGCTGGATTTTAACAAAGTGCCTAAAGATAAAATTTTAAATTGCTTCTTGCTAAGTTGTCTGTTATATATAGACACAACACTGTCTCATCCAGTTAAGATCCTTTTTTGTGCTTGAATGATTCATTAGTCAGTGTTAAGTGGTTTAACCCTTTAACACTGGGCGATCGCCGCCGATGCCCCCGTGACCGGCCCTTCACTTGCCGTGAACAGCTGACTAACACTGAGCGTATCACCGCTGAGACGTCACATCAAACGTACTTTGAATTTCCGTAATTACACTGTAATTATTACCGTTTGTAATTTATCCTATTGGAAACATACAGACCATCCGAAAGCTGAGAAATTGCACTTCATACCCAACATGGGGTCATTACGGTAATTGTTGCCGGAAGTCTGCAAACGGCGGGACATTTGAAGTACGTTCTGTCGCCGATGATAAGTTTAGTGTTAAAGGGTTAACAAACAAAAACATATTCCTCTGAAAATGGTCAAGTACGGGGACTGGACCGAAAATGAGTGAAAATGCAGCCACTGGGGTGGCAGTGGTGCAGTGGGTAGGTGCTCACCTTGCAACCGGAGGGTCGCCTTTTTTTTTTTTTTTTCCTCGCAGCGATTTTGTAGTCCAGTTCAGTTATGTCGAAGTTACAAGTAGACAAGTCAAAATGTTCAGTTGCTGGGTGCATTAACCCACACGATTCCTTAAATCGCCCCCTGGCATCAGAGCCTCTTCGAAGCGCCTGGTTACATTTTATTTTTCTCAGAAATGTGCTCACATCAGTGGGAAAGTCCTCCTTGTTTCTCTGCTAATCGTAGTAGCTAATCCCATCGCTGCTATCAAACTACAAAAATGGCCAAATGGGGTGGAGTGGAACTGCTGCGACCTGGAGGGGGGCGGGGCGTGAAATGTCTCATTCACATTTAAAGAGACCGCCCCAAAACGAGCTGCTCAGAAAAGGTGTAACTGAGGGGTCTGTGGAGCTCCAATAACGAGGAATTCAGAGCAAAGCATTGCAGTTCGACTTTATATAGACCACAAGTGAATGATTTACATATGAAAAGGATTTAAAAGCACATGTTCTCTTTAACTTTAGCTAATATAATTTAAAGCGCTCCAGAACCTTAAGAATTAAATTAGTTTTAGAACATTCGTACAAATCTAAATCTTTTTCAAAAATCAAAGGTGGAAAAGTAACACTGGATGTAAAGAAAAAAAAATTGTGAGTATAAGTTTAACACTCATAATTCTAATATTTATTCCCACAATGCATTGATGTGGTAGCAATGCACATTAATTACTTTCTCCACTGTAAAAACTGTTAAAAAAAAAAAAAAGTAAAAATTTTGTATTGGCACCAACAGCAGTTTAATTGTATCACGTCCCAGCTTTATTCTACAAACACTATTTTGACTTTGTTCTCAAAGTTTCGACTCCATTCTCAAAACTGTTGATTTATTTATGGAAATTATATTCCAACGTTATTCAGACTTAAGTGAACCCTTTCATACTCCCAGAAGGTCCAACACTGACTTGGTGCCTACACATGGACAGATGGCATCAATAGTACTGATTGGATATTATAACTTTAATGGCACTCCTGGTGGACAAGCTCAATGCTCTGTTTCACAATTTTAATTAAAGAGATTAAGATCAAAACTTCTTCTGTGCTTCGTGTGCTAGCTCTCCACCAGAGATCATCCAGATGGTTTTTCTGCGGCCGGTGTGTATGCAGGTTACACGACAAGTTCGCATCCGAAAGATTCGGAATTTCGTGTCGTTTTTACGCGACGCATCCGGCGTGAAACGGCCTTTACTCACAAAAAGCCCTGAGTGCAGTCTTTCACCTCGACTCTTGCGAAGGTCGCTCTGAACTTCACTGCTAAGACTTTGAAGTCCAATTCAGAAAAGGGACGTTTATTTCTAATAAAAGCTGTGGTTGCAAGTTTTTCTTTTACTGCAATGCCGGGGGGGGGGGGGGGGGGGGAGAGAGCACTTAACACTATATCTAAGAGAAACCTTTAAAAGCAATAAAACACGACACCTGGACTCGGAGTGGCCGCCGGCTTGTTGCTGCTGCGCTTGGGAACCTGCTCCACGGCTTCAGCAGACTCCCGGCTCCTCCTCTGCTGTTTGAGGCTTTGATCTGACACGAAGGCATGAAAACAGAAATAAAGTGTGTAATAATGAGGACACGCACGAGTCAACACATCCTGTTAAGACTTCAAATATGAGCCACAGGGACAGATATTACTTGACTTTGTACCTAAAGTGCAAAAATAGAACATGAAAGGAGGAGATCTAAGCATTTCACTGCGACATATTTAATCTGTTTATATGTATGAGGGGGCGTTACAGTATGACATCTGCATGCATTGCAGATCTGCTGCCACCCAGTGGTTTGAAGAAGAACTTCAATTGAAATGTATGAACATGAAAAAGGCTTTCAGCACGTTCTTGTGCTTTTACCTTTCAGCTGCTGGGACTCTTTGAGTTGATCTGTTTGATTCCCAGAGGGAGAAATGTCTTTAGATATGGATGCACTGCACTCAGCAATGCCTTCACCATACAGTTCATCATTATCCATATTTTTCTCTGCCGCCTCCTCCTCCTCTTCTTCCTCCTCCTCCTCTTCCTCCTCCTCCTCCTCCTCTTCATCACCAGGAGGAAGTTCTTTCATGTTGAAGAGCTCAGCGGGCAGGTTAGGCCGCTTAGGAGGCAGCTTCTGCAAAAGAGAAGAAAACATCACTTAGTGCTGGGAGCTATGACCTAAAATTTGCATCACAGTATTTTTTATGACTCCATATTAGCAATATTATTTTTATTTCTGGATAAGTGAGCTTATGTGTAGGTTTCATGGCTTGTGTTTCTGTCAGGCGCACATAAAATATAAAATTACAAAAAAGAAATAAATAATTTAAAACCACAAACAAAGCAGTCTATGGCTGCGCTCTGCTAGTAAAATTAAATATTTAGCAGAGGGCTACAGAGTCTTTAACAGACCTATTGAGCTTTTAGGTTGATGTAGTGTCGCATTTTGCTCCTACTGTGTTTAAATAAAGCCACTTGTTGGTGTTAATGTTTCCACAAATGAGCTGTAAAATAAGGCTTTGAGGGATTTGACTCCAGAGGGCTCCCAAATGCAGGACCTGGAGGCACACTGAATAAAGAATAAACACGAAAAGGTCCAAAAGGTAAAAATAAAAGAGGAACCACGAGAAGCACGGGGAACACTCAGAGAACATACGCAGAGTGCAAACACATGATCTGACATCTGATAGGCTGCAAGACAGGACTTTATATATATATATATATACCTACACACACACACACACAGGGTAGACTGAGCACAGGTGAAGGTGGAGCAGACGACCACAAAGGACAGAAATCAGATACAGGTGATGACACAGGCTAAAGCAATCACGGAATAAGGAGGGAAGACAAAGGCCAGAGATTCAGGCACAGGCAGACTTGCATGGAAAAGCAATCATCATAATAAACAAGGACAACAGACAGAGAAGCCTCTTCCTCTCCTTTGTCTTCTGTCCTCCTGCCTGTGACCTGGAGGTCAGTCTCTGGATGCCATGCTGAAGGATGTCTCACTCCCTAACATTCAGAGGACAGAGGAGGCGGGCTATACAAAACAAGGCTAGTGGAGGACTTTTAAAACAACTTGTCCTTTTTATTCATGTTTTATTTGTTACTTATGGTGAACTTTCTGCCCTTCACTGTTTCTATATGATTAAAAAAAACTGTATATCTTGTTAAATTGTGCCTTGTTTTGAATTAAAATAAAAGTTGTCCTAAATATAAAAAAACAGCATGAATTGCACCTGAGACCATAAAAAGCAGCAATAGGCTTAAACAAACCAGCTGTGCCACACATCATATTTAACTGACATCACTTTAAACGGAGCTACAAAGCGAGGATGTCTCATTTTGTTTTGTCTGCTGCTTTGACTCCTCTGTCCTTGCGTCTCTTCCTCACCTCCTCAGCTGGCAACTCTGGTGAGAGGGACTAAGGCACGAGGAGAGGAGCTGAGGATGCACAATTTGGGAAATAAGGAAAAAGGGGTTGGGGAGGGGGAGGGGGGTGGAAAGAGTCCGCACAATAGAAAATATGACCACAAAATCAAAACAGGAACCAGACGCATGAAATACATTAGAAGAACCCTGCACCATGACAGATTTGGACCTACTCTTTCAAACTTTGTGGGAAAAAAAAAATGTATTCGTGGTCACGAATTAACCATGAGAAACATGTTACCGTTGCCCCCCTGGTTTACTGTCGCTGTGTGGGCGGAGCTGCCTGAGCCCGCCCACAGTAAAAGTCTAGCACAGAGGCAACAGCGAGCTCCTCTCTTAGACCTCATTTTCTTCAGTAATTTTAAATCAGCTGAAAAGTTTGGGGTATTTGAAGAATTTATATCACGCATGAAGTTACAACATGAGCACTAACTTCAGTGGAAATTACTGTCACACAGTTAGAGCACCTACCCCGATGGTACCAGTTTTCAGTTTGAATTTGCTCCCTCCCTTCATGGCTCCAAACATCGGCAGGGTCTTTTTCGACTTCTGCGTCTCTGAACTGCTGATATCAAACCAACACAGACCAAAATATCAACACCGGTCCGATACTTTTCTGAAGACATCCTTCATAGATAGACTAAAAATTGCTGCCCTGTCTGACCTGGGCAGCAGCGAGGGCATCTGCGCTGGCCGCGTGAGTTCGACCAGTTTGCGGAGCCTCTGAGCATCTCTGCGCAAGTCGGCCACGTGCACGTGAAGCTTCCTGCGCACCACGGCGTCCATCGCTACCTCGCTTTTCACCGCAGTCATGAAGGCCTCCAACGAGTCCTCAGTGGATGACGTCGAAGACTCTGAGAGGAGTCAAAAATTATACACTAGACTTTTTAAACTCTGCAGTAGTGTCAAACAGCAGGCGATCGTGGCTCACCTCCTTTTCCAGCATTGAGTTTTTTCTGAGTCTCTGCCAACTCCTTCTCCACCTCTGCTAGTTTGGCCACCTACAGAACAATAATCAGCAGTTACTGACATGTACGGAAAATTGCTTCTTTGTTTTTTAAGGGCTGATAATGTTTTCAACATTGAAACAGCTTTGAAGAGCTGCCTGTCTGAATTTATTTTGGCACAGTTTGCAGAGACCAACACAACCCCTGAGGTAGTGAACTACCTGAGTGATCCTTCTTGCCCATGATGTCCTCATCAGGACCGAATATTCTGATCATTTGTTCATTACAAATAAAACAGGCTGTTAGTGGGGTGTAAAAAGTGTTATTATTTAGGCCTTAAAAAATTTAATAAATACCTGAAAACATTCCAAATTATTTCAATTAAAGAACTAGACCATAATGTATCACAAAAAACACACTGAATATCTTATCAGAACAAATGCTGACTGATTACTTTGAAACAAGCTTAATAATTTTGTACATTTGCTGAATTGTTTTTACTTTATTCCCTTTTATCGCCAGCAAAAGTAAATAATACACTTGTATATTTATTACTTATTTCAAAGTAAATGCTCTTGATTTATCTGTCAGGTATAAATCTGTGCACAGACCTTTTTAACAGAGAGAAGCAGCATTTCTGTTAGTGACAGACACACGACCCGCGTACACTACATATCCATCCATCCATTTGCTTCCGCTTATCCTGTTTAGGGTCGCGGGGGGGGCTGGAGCCTATCCCAGCAGACATAGG
>JAVDPK010001198.1:60223-110469 GCA_034780415.1 Cichlasoma orientale
ACAGTGAGAGAAAGGCCTGGGCCAAGGTGGAATCGAACCCAGGCCTTCCAGATGGTATTCTAACTGTGAGGCAGCAGCGCTAACCACCGCGCCACCGTGCCGCCTACACTACATATGTGTGGGTAAAATGTATTAAAGGGGCATCTATAGGAGTTCTTACAGTCTTACTGATAACACAAGCTACATTTTACCTGTTCACATATATTCAATATTTGCATAGTTGCTTTATCTACCTTGAATTCACCCCTAGAGCCAATTCAGTGTCACCAGTTAACCTAGCATACATGTCTTTGGACTGCGGGAGGATGTTAGAGTACCTAGACAAGAAGATTAGAGACAATCTTGTTGTGATTTAACAGTGCGAGTCACTGCGCCACCACGTTACACTGACGCCTCAAAATAACTTGGCCACTGCACTATGCAGAGGGTGGGACTGTAAGTGGCTACAGGTGGGGATAATTTGCCCGTAGGAAGCGACAGAGGGATTAGATAAGAATGGAATATCTTAGGTTCATGCAAAGCTACACTAAAATTCCCTGAATGAAAATATGGAGCTGGAAATTTGCACCTGTATCAGTGCTCTCCCACTCTGTAGAAAACTAAGCAGATGTCTACCAGTGAGTCATAGGTCTCGGGCCGCTCCTCGATCTTTCCCGCTTTCTTCATTCGTTCCTCCCTCTTCCTCTCCACGGTGCCGGTTCTATCCAGGAAGGTGTCATCATCGCTGTCATAGTAGTCGTCTTCTTCCCAGTTCTTCTTCTTGCGCTTACGGGACACTGAAAATCAGACGCAGAAACTCTTATTGGATTTTCCATCACAACTTCCAACCCTCTACACATGGAACTGAGCGCACAAACCGGCTTCCTGGCGCAGCAGCCCTCTGGCTTCCAGCATTCGACATGCCTCCAGGCAGCACTGGATGGCGGCTTCTTTCTTCTTTCCTTGGTGGGTCACCTCTGCAACTAGCTGACGCCCCACAGCGTCGTCCACCGGCAGCCTGTCAGAAAAAATGAACATCAGCGCTGCAGCTCAATAAACACTTTACAGCCTGCCAGGAAAGGAGAAGGTTTTATTTCACTTACTTTATTCTACAAAGCCAAGAGCCGTGGCTCTTGTCTTCATATTCAAACTCCAGCTCCTCCCCTAAGACGAAGACAAGCCAAGAATTTCAGTGAGGGGGAAAAACTAAACAGCTGTCTGTGGATTTACAATATTAAGGCCACTGCTGCAGCTTTTTAAAAATAAATATTGACGCTTTTAATACTAAAAAAAAATTAAGCATTACTAAACAATGTAGAAATTATGCATTTTTATTTTGGGCTTGTATAGACTAGACATAGCTAGTGGTGTACAATTCAACAGTGCAATAATCCCTACAACAGACAGTATTTGATGCTGTCTTAGCCGCATATGATAATAAAATTCATCCTCTTAGGTTTTGAGCTTTTGTTCAGACAAAACAAGGAATTTGGAGACTCCTCTTTGATGTATGTTTTTAACTGTTTTAGCCCAAAAGAACCTTTTATCTTTGGAAGTATTTCATTTCATTTTTTTGGTTTAGTTATTTTTGCTAAATTACATTTGGTCAGCTCTACTGATAGAGAAAATTAATCATGACTGATTTTTTTTCTCTACCAGTCTTAAAAATGCTACCTGCAAAATTTATAGCAAATATATACAGACTTTAACGTCCTTGATTTTAATTTCAGACTTTTAATGCCCTGCAATGCATCTTCTCACCTTCTCTGTCATAAAAGCCCTGCAAAGCCTTCTTGGGGTCCTTCAGGTAAGCTGCTTCCTCGTCTTCGTGAAACTCTGTCGAAAAAGGGTTTTCCTCATTCTCGTCTTCCTCTGGAGCCGCTTCTTCGGCTGCAGGCAGGATTTATGCAGAAGGGCGAAGTGAAAGTGAAATTATATATCAGCCCACATGACATGTAATATACTGCAGCCTCATCCAACAACAGCAGGGATGACACTCACCCATTCCCCACGAACAGCCCGAGTCTTCATTTGACACTCTGCTGTCGCCCTTGTTTTCGCCCTCCTCCTTTTCTTCCTCTTCCTCATCAGAACCGTCTCCCATCATCCTCCTCTCCAGCTCTTCCTTCTGTTTGCGAGCTTGTTCCCTCAGCTCGGTCACTGTCAGTTCAGACTCCTCTTCCTCGTCAAACTCTGGACCCTGTAGAAGGAGAATAAATCTGAACATTTAAGAATGTTTTTTTTTTTGTTAAATATGTCATTCATATGATAAAAACAAAGAAAATTTCACTTTCTCTTCAACCTCTGTAGGCTGATAATTTTAATTCGATTAAACAATGTGGTATCCTTTGCCTAGTCCATATCAGTATAGATATCCAGCTTGTTTTTCCCCTTTAAGAGCAGATGTGTTTTCAAAGCATCCCTTTAATATTTTTGAGCAGTATATATTCTGTTCCAGTAGTGAATAATCCTATTAAACATGGCCAGAGTTTCAAATAATGAGTGTACAATGATTCCCTGTAAGCCAAAAGTTTTAAACATGCCATTTCAGCCCCTCTTTTTGATCTTTATGATGCCATAATTATCCTGGGGGGCACAGAGGTCCCACCCACCTGCTGTTCAAATCTTCCTTGTACAAGGGGCAGCCAATCAGAATAAAGTTGGCTTAATAGGGTAACAGCCAATTTCAAACAGGATGGACTAAGAAGCAGCACAAAGGTCCAATATGCAAAGCTACTCTAGAGTAGCTGAGAGTCTGAGAATACAGCATAAAAGTATAATAGCAATTAATATTAAAGCATCATGCACGCTTGTATCTCGTTAGTTTCATGATAACTACAACACACTTTACCTGCAGGATAAAAAGCCTCGTGCTCCCTCCAAACTTTAACACGTGTCCCACTCGGACTCTGATGTAGGTTTTCGGTGGGATCTTGTTCTTGTTCACCACAGTGCCGTGCGTGCTGTCCAAGTCGTAGACGTAGAAGCCCTTCTCCTCTCCCATACAGCCCGCCTCCTCCTCGGCCTCTCCGCGGTACTGAATCACTGCGTGGTACCTGGAGATAGAGGGGTGCTCCAGGGACAGATCACACACAGGTAAACGTCCAACCACAAAGTAGCTCTTATCCACCAGGGGCACCTGGTCCACTATGGTGCCGTTTTTGAGGATTTCAAGAGCGTACGGGGTATCCGAAGTGGTGCCACCCCAGGGAGGCTCGGTGTAAGGGATAGGGGGGAATTTACTAATTTGGGGGGCTTTAGAAGGAATCACTCGAGGTTTAACTTCTGCTTTGATTTTACCTTTTTCAGACTTTTTGTCCTGTTCTTGGTCTTTTCCCGAAGTTTTGCCTTCACCACTAGCTTTATTTTCAGCGGTGGGTTTGGACGGAGCAGCGACATTGCTGCGTTTAGAGGCGAAGGAAGGCGCCGCAAAAAGGGCCGGTTTCTTGAACGGCTCCTCCGCTTCTGGTGGTTTACTTTTACCCGAGTCCTTCTCTCCGAGTTCCCCTCCATTTTCTGTGCCCAAACGCTCATTAGAGTCCGTTATAGAGTTCATTTCTTCGGCTGTGTTCATCACGTCTGCTGCTGGCGGGGAGGCGGCCATGTTTATTTGGTGCAACTATCAAACTTGGCCGGATTCGTTAACCTTTAAAAACTTACAAATACAGCTAATAAATGTTGTAAAACGAAGCAGAGCAGTCGAAAAATTATAGATTTTTAAGTAGCTACACATTATATTAATATAATTCTTAATTTGTACAATTCAAAACGAACGTTTTATTGTGGAACCAAACATCTCATGTAGCTGTTTACCCGAGTTTTTTCCCTCCAAGGACGAAAACGCTTTGCTTCCTGTGCAGCTTCCTTCAAAATTCAATCAGCAGCAAACATTTGCTCCATCTGTGGGTAACAGCAGTGCTTTTTAAAAACCTAATTTCAATAGATAAGCGTCCACGCTAGTTATTAAAACATGTAATTTGTAGCTGGGTTGCTGCTCCTTAGCGTTTTGCGTTATTGATGCTCTCGTTTGTTTTAACGCAGCACCAAACTCCAGTCAGACAACAGACATTTTGTGCGTTATTTTGTCATCCGGAAAACTGTTCTGTTAGATATAGACTTCAGGCCTTAAAAGAATCAATGCAGTTTGATCTTCACTTCGTCATATAAAAAGCATACCGAATAGGCATGTATTCTGCCTGTTTTTATTCAGTTATAATGTTTGGTAAAGCCTGCTAGCCACGCTGTCTTGGGCTGTCATAATAATCAGTGTGATAGCTTAGATTTTGCCCTTAAAATCTGTCAAATGTACGCCGAAGTGATTATGAGACTATAATGTTGTAGCAGATCTTTAAAAGGTGTTCATTGGTGTGGTTCTTTTTCAGCTTTTCACGACGCATTTTGTTTACAAACTGTGCAGATATGACCAACATTTAGCCTAATCTGGAGTAGTATACATAGGAACAAACTGGTTTAGTTACTTGTCAAGAGGCAGAAGGCTGGACATTATTGTAATTGAATGTTTGGTGTGTTTGGAGTACTGGTAGAATAATGAACTTGTTCCAGTGTCTTTTTCCACATATAGGGATATTTTTCCAGTTGGATTAATTATTTCACGCATAAAATACACTTGTCTAATGGCCAGAAATAACAGGAAACTTCAGAGACTTCCTTTAATAAGGAGGGTTTTCCCCAGATATAAAACATTTTTGGTGCCAAATCACCAGATATTTTACAGTCTGCTGTTTTGTAGATTAGGTTTTAATTTACACAAGTCTAAAATACATTTTAGGCATACTGTTAAGTAAAGTAAAACAGACTCATTGCCTTAACTAAATGCCTGACCATAGGGTTGTTTTGAACTGGCAAAAGCCCAGTGCGGTCCTTTGGCACTTTGTGGTTAACAAATTTAAAACTAAATTAGTCTTGCGCTTAACAAATTAACATGAATAATAGTTTGCCTGGTGTTTATTAAAACTTAAGCACATTTTATTCCTCTTTCCTGTTTCTAGTCTCAACTGAAGTCTGTATCCCCACTGTGTCTGCGATCTGTCGCCATGATGCGTTACTGGGGTGAGATCCCAGGACCCGCGGGGGCTTCTCCCAGTCGCAGCTCCTTTGACTTGCTCCAGCGTGAGTTTCGGTCCGTGGAGATGCAGGACCCTCCCTTGCACCAGCCCTCTGCACAGCGACCACGGCCCACCACGATGCTGGACATCCCCTCTGAGCCGTGCAGCCTCACCATCCACACAGTGCAGCTGTGCCAGCACATCCGCCGCCTCCGAGGTCTTCTGGCAGCAGCCCAAGCCCAGGCTCAGGGTCAGAGCTCAGTGTCCTCTGAGGGTGGCAGCAGGCTGGATGAGGCTGATACCAACCTGCCATTACGCCCTCCCACCCCACCTGTCATGCCAGATGACCTGCTACCTGTGGATAGCAAAGCACCCCGACAGCCCTTTCAGCTTCGCCACAGCGACCCTGAAAGTGACTTTTATAAGTAAGTTTCAGATTTCAGTTTCCTTTTCTAAATGAATACCTCTGTCTGTAAAAAATCCATGTGAAATCAGGGACCAACTCCCATCAGGATCAGCTGATTTTTAAAATATGACTGTTTATTTGGAATAACCCTTAAGGAATCTAAACTGTAGATTTGTGTATATTTAACATTTCTCAGATAAATCTTGGTCAGCAGTGATTCTTTATCTCCTTTCTTCTTCCATCTTCAGGGGTAAAGGCGAACCAGTCACAGAGTTGAGTTGGCCCTCCTGCAGGCAGCTCCTGTATCAGTCAGTAGCCACTGTCCTGGCCCACGCAGGGTTCGAATCTGCTCAGGAGAGCGTCCTGGAGACGCTGACCGACCTGGTCCACGAGCATTACCTGCGCCTCACCCGCCTGCTGCGGGTGGCGGTGGACCGGGAGGCTCGATTGGGGGCCAGTCCCTTCCCAGATGTGGTGGAGCAGGTGTTCCATGAGGTGGGAATTGGCAGCGTGTTGGCCTTGCAGCGCTTCTGGCAAGTGAGGATCAAGGACTATCACAGCTACATGCTGCAGGTGAGGCTGGAATGGAAATAGAAATTGAACATGAATACAGTGAGACGATATAAAGTTTTCATCCTCCATAGATTTATACGAATCTGTTTTCAGTATCTCTGACTGTTTCAGATCAACTGCTTTAGCTTCTTTATGTTTTTCACCATTGAATTAGTGCTGAAAGATTCTTCAGAGAAAAGCCGTAACCGTTATTATCGAGAGTTACATCATCCAGACTCCTACTTTACAGCAGAAAAATCGTATTCCCGCAGCTCAGTAAGGATCTGTCAGAGGAATACGAGCGGCTGGTAAATCCAGAGAAAGCTCTAGAGGATTCCAAGCCCCCGAAGATCAAAGAGGAGCCCACAAGCAACTTCTCCTTCCCTGTTAGCGAGGAGCCCGAGGCTGACCTGGCCCCCGGGGACCAGGCTTTGCCAATGGGGGTCCTTGGGGCCAACGCTGAGAGGCTGGCTTCAGGCCTGGATGGCGACCATTCTCCTCATACCTCAGGTGAGATCAGCCATCCTGATAAAATGTATTTTCTACCAGCCGGACTGATGAGTAGTAAGTCTCCAGTTTAGAAGAGAGTCATTAAAGATCCCAATTGTTGCATTACCTCCTGTCAGTAACAACTTCAGAGCTGGTGACTCAGCTCCTGCAGTGCTTAAATAAATGGATCTTGTCAGCCTCACAGTTGGCTCCAAGCTGGCTTTCCATAGTTTCCATTGGTGCAGGGTTGACTGGGGTGATTTGAATGTCTTAAAGTCTGAAATCAAAATCAGGGGAACTAGTGTTTACAGATGTCTTATGTCCCCTGTAAAATCTGCTGTAGGTGTCATAAAACCAGGCTTTAAGATACTGATGCACACTCATCTAATTCCATAATTGTGGAAATGTGAATAAACATTTTCCCATTTTCCAGTTCGCCCGCTAATTAATCTTTCATCCCTTTTCAAGGTGGAGGCATGGCCAACAACTCCCCTCTGTGGCCTCAGGTAAAGGTGGAGCCACAGGACGGCGAGGAGGGGCAGGCTTTGGCTCATCATCACCATCATCATCACCACCACCACCACGGGGTCCTGGGTGGAGACGTGTTTGAGGACGGGGGGCCCATGTCCACCATGAGCGAGTCGGGAGGAGCCATGGGACCTTCACCGGGAGGGGTGGTATCCGATGGCAGCTACGCGTCGCACTCACCTGACACCATGATGGTCGATGACTTTGACCAGAGACCCAAGAAACGGACAAAGAAGATGTGAGGCCGTGTTTGCAGAGAAAGTGACTCTGAACCAGAGTGGTGAAACCCACCAGCTGATTACGCGTTAATGTCACAAGAGTGCTGAACTGATGGGGTAGGGTGGGGTTTTTGTAGTTTTTCTTTGTTTCTACTAAATATATTAATGGAGTTTATCGCCAGAAGAATAAACATGTTCAGAACACCAGTTGTACTAATTTTGATTATGGAGTGTTTTTGAGAAAAATATACAAGGAGTCCTAACGGTTAACTTAATGAACAGAAGAACGGGAAAAACTAAGAAGTCCAAATACAAATTGTGTAGTGAACAGCTTAATAATTCAGCAGCAGGGTTTGTTTTCCCGAGCCATTAAGACTCCCCACATACCAATTACTACCAGTTCCATTCATTATCATTAAAAGATGCTCCAAAAAGAGAGAATCCTTGTCCTCGTGAGCATCTCTCTGCATATGATTATGATGTGTTCTCAGCCTTCTTCGCTTCGGTTCACTTTACGCATGGCCCAACACAGCGGAACGATCTGCACACACCTCACACACCTGTCAACTTGAAGCTGCGCCGCAGAATTAGCATCTGTTTCGGTAATGAGGCTAGTCTGTGAATGCAACACCAGAAGCAATTATGGGTTGGTTGTGTGTATCGTGAAGGGCGACATCAATCCAGCCTTAATGGCAAATTAATTAGGCCATGCATAATTTTGCATGTTGAATGAGCAGGGTTGTTTGAATACATGTGGTTTTCTTTTGTGTGGTCCGCTTTCATTTTTACTATTAGTCAGGTAATTGTCTGTGCCTCAGGGAGGTGCTCATGGGGGTCATGCGTATTGATATTCAATTAGCTGCAGCGATTGATTGATGTTTGTTCCGTTATCTGCAGTTAAATGTGTCTGAATGCAAAATCAGCATTCCAGACTTAAATGTCATATTAATGTGATATGTTCAAACTGTTACAAAGAGCGTATGACCTGTGAACACCAATGTTATCTTTGCATTTCACAGCCATAGGCTAAAGTCATGGTAAAATGATAATACACCCTCGGGTCATAATAATCCAGTCATTACCAGGTCTTAAAATGAGGTAAATACAGCCTGTAATGAACAACAATTATTTATTTAACAAAAACTAAAGTGTAGGAAGTGTGTGAAAAACTGAGTACACCCACTGGCTCAGTAGCTAGTAGTACCTTTAGCAGCAATAACTCGAAGCAAACGTTTTCTGAATGATTTCAGTCTCATCGTTGTGGAGGAATTTTGATCAACTCTTCTTTACAATGTTGCTTCAGTTCAGTGACGTTAGTTCATGCACATCTCTCTTAACATCCTGCCAAAGTCTTGATGCATGATCAAGCATCCAGGTAAGGAACTCCCAGAATCCCAGATCCTGACAGTTTTTCAGTCAGGTCGAGGTCTGGACTTTGACTGGGCCATTGCAACACCTTGGTTTTTTTCTTTTTCAGCTACTCTGTTGTAGATCTGCTGCTGTGCTTGGGATCATTGTCCTGTTGCGTGACAGTTTCAGCCAAGCTTTAGATGCCGGCCTCACATTTGACTCTAGAGTACTTTGGTATACAGAGGAGCTCATGGTCAACTCAGTGGCTGCAAAACATACTGTGTCTGGTTTTTGGGTCTGGTTTCTGCCAAATGTGGTGGTGTGCATTTATGGCCAAACATCTCCATGTTGGTCTCATCTGTCCAAAGGACATTGTTTTCAGAAGTTTTGCAGTTTTGTTGTAGTTTGCAGCTTTGCCAACCTAACTTTGCTGCCATATTCTTTTTAGAGAGAAGAGGCTTTCTCCTGGAAACCCTTCCAAACCAGTCACATGTGTTCAGTATTTTTCTAATTGCACTGTCATGAACTTTAACATAGCTTTAGGGGCAGTTTCTCTGAGAGAGATGCACAGTCTGACCTTGGGGTGAATTTGCTGCAAATGGCCATATAACCCTTCCCAGCTGGATGGGTATGAACAGTTGAGATCATTGTTGATGTCTTTCCTCCTTGGAATTGTGTAAGCTCACACCTGAATGCTGCAGACCAGCAAAGCTATACTGCTTTTATAGAGCTGCTCACACTTGCTGATGATTAGTTAATGAAGTGCATTTTATTAGGTTTTCACACACTGCTTCTGTATTTTGGCAGGTTAAACAATGACTCGCAGTATGTCATGTTTGGGTGGGCTTCTGTAAGCACAGCCAGGGTTGTGTGCACGAGATGACCGTGTGTAGATATCTGCTGTGACTGTGAGCTTTTGGCTCACAGGGATTTGCTAATTTACTGACTTTGTTAATTGAAAACTTTGATCATTTTCAATATGAGCATCCATTCACGTGCATCGTTGAAATAGCAGCTGTTGTGTGTAGTTAACTGGTGACGAGTTGATAAAATACTTTTTTTTTTTTTACAAACTTTTGTAATGAAAACACAAAGCTCTCTAATGGTCACTGCTGTGACCGGTGGGATTAAATCTGTTAAAGCTCAATCTCTTTTTATAAGCGTACGCTTTCAATGTGACCCCCCCTCAGTTTGTCAACAGCTGCCGAGCTGCTTTACACCGGGGAGAAAAGGTGTAATTACAAAAATGTCATGATGGTTTTGGAGAAGGGGTCTCTGAGCGGGGCCAGAGTGTGCTGAGAGCCAAAGAAAGCCCCCAAACAAGTGATTAATTACCTTCCTACGTGCACCTTCATTCTTTTAGCATGAAATTTAATCTCTCCAGCTGAGTTGGGAGTTTGTGAGCAGAATGAAGAATATGTTTAATTCTTACACAGTGAACCCAGAGAGTCCTCCAGGGTGCACGTTTGTCTATCAAAGACTCACAAAAATAGTGGAAATAAGACACTTTTTTATAAAGCAGTGCCATTATCAGATTTCTGAGACTTCTATTTATTGTAATCACATAAGAGATACTTTACATGTGCGGTGGGAACAAATAATATATTACGAGTTGAGATGATCGTATCAACAGAAAGATGAATTGGCAGACATATGGGATGTGACAGGTACAAAATGTCCCATGTGGCTCATGCCACTGTTGTAGCCCCAGAGATGAGAGAATTGATTGCATAGCGTCAAGAGTCGCAGTCTGACTCGATCAATGGAAATTTTCTCTTGGGTGATGTGCCCAAGAACGTAAAACGAAGCAAGAATTGATTGAATGGCCAAAAATATAATAATGAAAACTGCAGATGTGCATCAAAAAGTGGGAGTTGAGTTTAACCCATGCTACAACCACAGACTGCATGATGGACGCAGCCGCCATGATGTCACTCATTACATACTTGCTAATTAGTGCTGAGAAACAAAAGCAAGCCATGTTATTAATCGGGTAATCCATTCAAAGGCTTAACAGTAAAATCATAGCGGAGAGGTCCCATTCAGGGCCTCCAACTAATGGAAGAAGCCTAGCCAGTGGATCTGCAGCTCTTGGTACTTCTGGGCTGGCTTCATGCTTCTGCTCTGGAGGTGAGAGCTTTGGCAGCTCACTGAAAACATAACCAAGTACATTTACTCATGCGCTGTACTCAAGTACAAAATCTAAAGTTGTTTTTTTTTTTACATTCTGCTTGCTTATAATTCGGATGCACCATATTTTCAATATGACATGTACTCGCTCAGTCTGTAAACTTTGTAGAGGGTGTGTACTACAGTAGTGGTGTAGTATGTGGATTTTGTCAAGGTAGTGCTGTCTCAAAGTGGACCTAGTTGTGCCTTTGAGAACATCCATCATTTTCTTGTCCAATTTGGGGTGCTGGGTGGGCTGGTTTGGCTCCATGGCATAGTGGTTAACAGAGATCTGAAAGATCACTGGTTCAAGAGCTGGAGAAGCACCAAAAGTGAGGAAATTTGTGTTTGGTCATTTTTTCTCTGTTGTAACGATGCTTCTTGGCAATAAATCTTATACCACTGGAAAGCCTGTGTATTTTCCCTTTAATGGTGCCACATTTGTAAAGAAAATGCATTTACAGGTTGAGCAGCAGAGTCTGAAAAGTGAAGCCAATGCAGAAGTGCCTTAAACCTGCCTTCTTTTTTAATGGCCATCAGGGGGCGGGGCCTGTGGTTGGATCCTATAAAGTCTATTTAGGGTATGCGCTCTGGCTAAAAACTTGTGATTGACAAGGCCTTAGCCAATAAGCATGCAGTTCCGGCCGGTCTGGCTGATCTCATCACTGTGGGTTTCAAAACACCAAGATGGTGACGGTGAAAATGCTCATCAGGACTTGGGAAACCATTGGGTGACATCACAGTAACTACATGCATCTTTTATATTGTCTAAGGTGTGAAAGCAAAATAGCGTGGAAGTATAGAAATATGTGATTTGAGACAAAATATTAATTTTCAGCACGAGTTACTCGTTACTTCAGATAGATTATTGATTTTAGGCTGAATGTTTTGGGTGTCATTATTTTACAACCCCAATTCCATAAAAGTTGGGACACTGTGAAAAAGGTAAATAAAAACAATGCAATGATTTGTAAATGCCATAAACTTAAGTTTTGTCCACAATAGAACACATAATATAGATGTTTAAACTGAGACATGTTACTATTTCACGTAAAGTATTACCTCATTTTGAACTTCATGGCAACAACAAAAGGCTGGAAAAGTAGAAACAGGAAGAACATTTTGCAGCTAATTTGGTTAATTGGCAACAGGTCATTAACAGCATCTTAATGAGGCATAGTTTCTCAGAAGTAAAGATGGGCACAAGTTCAACAATCTGTAAAAAAAACCTGCATCTACAAATTCTGGAACAATTTCAGAAAAATCTTCATCAACAGAGTTTGAACGTCTCATCATCTGCAGTACATAAAATCATTAAACAATTCAGAGAATCTGAGGACGTCTGTGTGCAAGGGACAAGGACAAAAATCAGTATTGAATGCCCACAATCTTGCGACCCTCAGGCAGCACTGCGTTAAAAACAGGGATTATTCTGTCATGGAAATCGTTGCACGGGCTCAGAAACGCTTCCAGAAATCACCGTCTGTGAACGCAGTTCGCCGTGCCATCCGCACATGCAGGTTAAAGCTCCATCGTGCAAAGAAGAAGCCATATGTGGACATGATCCAGAAACGCTGCTGTCTTCTCCGGGCCAAAGCTCATTTAAAATGGACTGAGGCAAAGCTGAAAACTGATCTGTGGTTAGATGAATTGAAATGTGAAACTGTATTTGGAAAACAGACGCTGCATCCTTTGGAATGGAAGGAAGGAGAGGGACCATCCAGCTTTTTATCAGCACTCATTTCAAAAGCCTGCATTTGCGATGGGATGGGGGTGCATCAGTGCTTATGGAAAACGTATATACAGGTTTTAGAGCAACCATCATGTGCTCCCATCCACACTACGTCTTTTTCGGGGAAGTTCTCAGAGGTAAACACGGCCCTGTCCCAACTTTTTTGAGTTGAGTTGCTGCCATCAAATTCATAATGTTACCGTTAAAACATTTGATGCGTCTTCTGTGTTCTATGAAATGAACATCATGTTGTTATCACTAAGACTTGAAAGTAGTGGTTGAGCTCATGTCAAGTGAGATGCACGGTCATTTTTGGTGTCCTTTTTGAAGAGGAGTGAACATTTGAAATCAGGCAATGCTTTGGAGGTTGGCAAAAACTGGACAAACTTTAATGATCTCTACCTCTGCTAGCTAGTAACAGTAACTTTGGGCATATTAATTCAGTATAAAACCCCAAATGTGACATGGTTTCATCACAGTAGGTATTCCTTTATTTATTTTTTATTTTACTGCAAAAGCACCACATTTACAGCTGAATTAATTTGGGCTTTAAATGCATACTGGGGTGTTTTTATATATCGCATCAACAGTGGCTTTACACAGTCTACAGCCTTAGATAGTCTGAGGGTTTACAAAGCAAAGGACACATATCTGTGACATTCAGTTAAATTCTTTACAAGCAAGTCAAGTTTATATTCACCACTAATCACAGACATTTAAGGAATTTACTGATGCAAAAATCTGAGAACTGCCCTTGTTGTTCTGAGGTACAACTCAGCAAAAGCCTGACCATATAATTTGATTTGAGCAGCACATCATAGCTAAAAGGAAATCAAAGCCTTTTGCCCACTCTGTCTGCCCTCAGTCATGTCTTGCAGGCAGGGCTTCAACCCACCTCTGTCACAGTGATTGGCAGATACTAACACATATGCACAAGCAGATGTCAAAGCCTTTGACTGGTAGCAGCTCAGAGGCAATATCCTGTGTGGTCCCTTTCCGTGTCGCCCTCAGTAATGTGCTTTTATTCTGCAGCTTTCATCTTTATGGAATAAAGTCGACTCTGAAAACGAGCCGCTCTGTAGCAAATCCATTTTACTGGAAACAGTACTGGTCTGTTGAAATGATACATTTCTGTGGAAAAAGTTATTTCTTTTCACTCGTCCACTGGAGGGCAGTCTTGTGCCACACACACATCCTGCAGCCAAAGGGTGGACTCCTGCAAATACAGGACTTTACATTCTCACAGCTAACCACAGAGACCTTGGCACTCCCAATCCTTCTGAGCGAGCCGTGGTTTCATGGCATCACGTCACTCCCGAGATGTTACCAATTGAATCCTTTTCCTCCACACACGGCAATAATTAGATTGCTGCTGCTGATGCATGCATGTCTCAGGGTATTTTGCTTGGATGCATCTTAGAAGCACAAACCAAAACATGAGCACAGTGCACAATCAGTCGGATTTGCTCATCAAGACATAAAATAATTCTTCAGGCCCATCATTGTTGGGCTAATACCCTCTGTGATACCTGTTTTTTATTTTTGCATTTCATTCCACTGGAAGATGCACTTAAAAATCAATTTTTCAGTCACTAATTTAATTCGCACAGCCAGTTGTTGAGTTATGAATTTTTCCTCACATCTCCCTTTGCAGCACAAGGGCCAAGGTGAGCAATTAGGGGATTGTGCCTGCATGCAGCTGACAGCAAGTGCACACAGAAATAGCACCACCATTTTCTCATTTCATTCTACCACAACTGATATAACTGTGGGTAATGTATTCACATCAGGGACTGAAAGCACTTTAGATGGCGGTATTGATATGGTAAAGAAGCCTTCAGTCTTTCCATGCAGCATCCACTGTACAGCGTGAGCGCTCGGTGTTCAGCCTAAATTTAAACACGCCTGAAATTGCCTGTAAATGAGTCGCAGGGCTGAAATGTGGCTGTGAGCTGTGTATGCTGAGTTTTGTATTCATTATTATACAGCGTGTTTTTGGTCTTTATTTTTTTTTTTACAAATAAGGATCCTGACACTTTTGGGGCCCAGGCAATTATTTTTTATCTTACCTCGGCTGTGGGGATGATAATAATGATCTAAGTTATGAAACCCGTAGTTTGGTCTGTATAACATTCCCACTCTGACTGGTAACTCACTGGCTGGACTGTTTGTGGTGATGTCATCCTGTAACACCAGGAGAAAAAAAAAACAAATTCTCATGAATTATGCACATAATTAATAAGTTATCACCACAAATCAGATGGTTAGAATGAGGTGTCTTGTAGAGAAATATTCCTTTCCGGGATAATATGAGAAGCAGATGAATTTAATATGGTTTAGCTTTCAAATTCACAGAACTGAGTTCACAAAAATACATTCCCAGGTTTGTTTGGTTTTTAAAATGGTCCATTTGTTTTGGTCCAACCTCCAAACCCAACCGTTCTCTTTTCCAAGGTGTCCAATTCCTTTTGTCAAAGCTGCTGCAGTGGTGCATAACCACACTGGGCTATAGCATTAGTGTGACTCGTCCTACATGGATGCTCTTCACCAGTGTTGCACAGTCGCATACATATTTCTGTAATGAACTGCTGTTGTCATATGTTGCTGCGTGGCAGGCAGGCTGCAGACCCAAATGCAGGACTTCATAGACAGGACTGTGAACTAAAGAAGGAAGCTTTAATGCCTAAGACAAACTAATGCAGCGCAATAGCCAGGGATTTACAGGGAAGGAGCACACGGCACGAGGGAGGACGTGACAAAGAAGTGAGGAAAACTGAGGGCTGAAATGCACACATGAAGTAATTCAAGAGAGGACACAGCTGGGGAAAACAAGACACAGGTGAGCAGAATCTAAGTAACGAGACAGAGGGGAAGCAACACTGAACACAACACGCGGCACACAAGACTAGCAAAATAAAACAGGAAATAAGTAAACAACAAGACATAGGAGAGGCAGGATAAGTGCAAGGATCACAATCACCTATCAAGAGAGTATAAACTCCAGCACATAATCCAAAATATAATTAGAGGCGCAGAGGAATTCATACATACGAAAAACTCTTAACTAAGGAGCAAGAAAAAACTCAACACTTGAGTCAAAGACCAAGGACCATGACGGCTCTACTAAATTCAGACGTCACATTTACAGTTACTAATAACCCCCCCCCCCCCAACCCCAAAACATCATATCTGCCCTTTCCTTGCTATTGCACTACAATCAGCTGACTTCAATTCATGTGCAGGGGTTAGAAAAATGATCTACAGCTTTTGAGGCGTGGAGACATAAACATCACTTAGAAAGAACAAAAGTGTGAGGATAAAATGTAACCTGTGTAGTGTGGCATCAACCGCTCCAAGTTTCTGCAAAGACAACATCCTAACACAAAGCTAGCAGCTGAGAAGCCCCGATGCAGAGCGTGTGCCAACCCTAGCCGAGCAGCCGAAGCTTTTCAGTAGCTAACAACAGCAGTGAAGAGCTGTCAGGCTTGTGGCATCGTAGCCTCCATTTCTACCTGTATCTGTTTGTACAGCAGAGTTACTGTGGCCCCGACATTGTTCTGTGAAGTGCTGTTCGGGAAGGTTTTCAACCTTGCTGTCAGGTTTGTGTTTGTACTTAAACACTCAAAGGAGGACCCTGTGTGTGTCCTCATTAGGGTAGGTGTTAGTGCCAGTGCGCGGGACAGCCTAAGGTTTATATTGTTAACTGATAATAAACAAAATAATAATAAACAAATAATTTTTTTAAAACTATACCAGAGCTGACAGGCAGAAGGACCGGAGTGCTGAAGAGGCCACACATCACAATAACATCCTCATGCCCACCACAGCAGAAGGAAGAGGGAGGCCCAGCTAGAGCACCCATGGCCAAAGGGCAAGAGCACCAGAGAACTAGAGGCAGCGGGCAGCCGACCCCGCAAGAGGCTGACCCCCCCAGGGCAAGCCGAGAACTGGGCCCAGGGCCCAAGCACCCAAGAACTGCTCGACACCTGGCAGAGCCACGTAGGTGTTCAGCTCAGTTGAGTGTGATTACACTTTGCCTGTATGATGGACTTTAATTGCTGATATTCAAGAAATTTACTGTTGCTGATTCCACATTTTTTATATATTATATATATATTTTTGAGTAACAACACCAACACTGCTTGTAAGGGGCCTCTTGGCATGAGATGTAAGGGCAAATATAATGGCGTGCAGGGTTACTGCTGTGTGTTGCTGCGTTGTGGCGTATTTTAATCCCAAGCTGAAGCAACAGTAACAAAACCACAGCATGTGATGCTCTGTGATAAGAATGTGCTGGATTGTCAGCTTTCGCATCAGCCCAGATGACCAGTTTCAAATGCTATCAGCCCAGTGATTGGTTGGCATCAGCTGATATCACTCCTATGCATATCATATACAGGTAGCATCCTCCAGCAACAGGCAGGTAGATTTTAATCCTTCAAAAGTACGACTCACTTGAAATCTAAAAATCTGTGTATCGAGCATGTTACTGTAATATCACTCTGGGAAATGTTTGATATTTGACACAAAATTATGCATTTGTGTGGTAATGATTTTAAAAAGACCTAAAATGCCTCCGCGAGCTGTGCGGCCACATTGATGAGCAGGACGAATCACAACGCCAGCACGCATCCGTCACTTCCCTCTCACTGTCTCTGCCTCACTTTTCTCCTTCCCCTGTGCCCCAGTTTGCAAACCTCTGCTGCGGGCATGACATTAGCTGTTAGCACGACACATAAAACTGGATTCATCAGTGCTTCTAAAATGCTAGGCTGTCACTCTGACGGGCTGGATTGCAGTGGGGGGGGGGGGGGATTATTACGGGCCATACACTGTATCTTCAAACCACAATTGTCCAACAACTGTTCCGGAAAGAACGGGTCACTGGGTCGGTCCACTTTCCTTCTCGCGGCCTGTTCTTGGAAAGCGGCCGTGTTAAAATCTGACACACTAACATGAGCCTGTGTCATTTTGTCACACTGCAGTTGTGAAGCTGTGACGCTTTGATGAGTCCTGAGTGTCAGCTTGTTGATACCGAATATATGACGCCATCCCGTCCCCGTCTGCTATCCTTCGGCACATTCTCCGGAACTGTCAAAACACTTTGGAGGCTGTGCTAAACTCGAGTGCGAGCAAGCAGTGGCGCCTGACAGGAGGATGCTGTGGCTCCGAATGAAGGCGCTCATCATTTGATATGTGTGACACCATTCAATCACGATGCTTATTGCTTGTGTTCCCTCCAAAAACTGCTGGAATTAGATGTGCAGAGGGATGCCTGGCAGAGGGGAGGTTTATTTACTCGCTTAAGGTGATGCTGAAATGGGGATAAAATGGGAACGTAACCTTTCTGTAAAATCCCCTCAGAACACAATTCGAGGTAAACAGTCAGGTTCAGTCCCAATCAAAAAGGCCAAGAAGCCGGAGAAAAGAGTTTCTACAATCCTCGCAGCGTGTCTAATATGCCAGCTTAACAGTGCGAAGTAACACTCTTCCTCCTCATACTCCTGCTACTTATTATTCAGCGCCCACTCAAACTTAGTCATCAAATTATTTTTCACATTCAAAGCTATAAATTCTAACTTCACAGGTTTTGGGAACATGTTTTATTTTCATCTTCACTACTTTTCATGCTTTCCGAGATGTTTTCTTTCATTGCCAATTACTGTCACAGAAAAGACGCGGGGGAATCAGGCGAGCTCACGCTGCGAACCCGGTGCTGTTTCGCTTCACTTTGTCAGGTGCAATAAAGAGTGTGGTGTGGTAGCACTTCATGGGCCTCTTTTTTTTGTCTTAAAGTTGAATTCTGTCTGAAGTTAAACTTTTAGTCAGATGTTGCTGATTTATCGCAGACTGCACAGAAATGAACTGCAACGACGTGTTCATAGTTTGCCTGCTTAACCTTGCTGATTTGTGTCTCCTTGCATTGCTGACTCACACTTCAGCATTTTCAGTTTATTCACTGCTGCCATTGAGACAACCTTGCTCATCGTCGACAATGAGCTCTTTCAGGAGCTGCGCTGCAGCAGCTCTGTGGCATTCAGAAAAATTCAGGTGACAGAGCACATTTCTTACTGGCAAGAATTGTCCCTGAAATGAAAACTCACTGGAAAAATACTGTCTGCTTTGGCTGCTCGCTGCACTGTTGTCAAGCAATGAAACAGCAGGGCAGAGCCCGGCTCTGCTGAAAGGATGCGCCGCAGCTAAAGAAATGGTTTGGCATTTTCAGGGATGCAGTTATTTGCTTCGCCAACAGACATAAGAAAAGAATGACACCACCCTCACTTGAAAATTTAATCATTACTTTACATGTTCCTTATTTAAACTAAGTGCTCACAAGGGGTTTGTGAGGTGGAGGAGCTCTTTGGTGTGGGTTTTGGGTTCTCCGGGTGACACTGATAGGCTTCATTCCCTAAGAAGAGCCACAAAGTGGGTCTAAATGTTGGATGGTTGGTTTGAGAAAGTTACATAGAATGGCACGAGCTTTGGGTAGTGACTGAAAGTATGAGATCATGAATACAAGCAGCAGAAATTAGTTGCCTCCAGAGGGTGGCTGTCCTCTCCCATAGAGATAGGGTGAGGAGTGCAGCCATTTGGGAGGGGCTCAAAGTAGAGCCGCTGCTCCTCCACATCGAAAGGAGCCAGCTGAGGTGGTTCGGGCATCTGACTAGGATGCCTCCCGGGCGCCTCTTGGGTGAGGTGTTCCTAGCATGTCCTACGGGGAGGAGGCCCCAGGGCAGATCCGGGACACGCTGGAGAGATTATATCTATCGGCTGGCCTGGGAAGGCCTTGGGGTTCCCCCGGATCAGCTGGAGGAGGTGGCTGAGGAGAGGAAGGTCTTGGCCACCGCCATGTTGTTTTTGGAGCCAAAAGTGATGAGGGTGGCAAGGAAACTCCATCCACAGATTGTTTGGGTGTAAAAGACAGTCATATCTGCTAATTAATGCAAGGTTTCATATAAATAAAATACCAAATTTAACTCCCAAGAACTCGTTTGCAAACGTCATGGACAGCAGGATATATTACACTGCAGATAGTTCCATTAAAATTGTTCCAAAAGGTACCAATATCAAAAACATGGTTGAGAGGCCAAGTTGAGCGACTCAAATCAGTGTAGCAGACCGCTTTGGGTAACAGCTGCCTGTGTTGGCGCACCGGTCAATGAAAGCAGCCACATCTCATAGAGGCTCGCCTGAATACTGCTGACCTGCTGGGATCTTCCCCCACGACCAACTGTAGGGTTTCCAGAGAACGGTCCGAGAAGGGAGAAAATATCCAGTGAGCAGCAGTCGTCTGGGTGAAAATGCCTTGCTGATGTCAGAGGAAAGAGGAGAACGGCCAGAAAGTTTTGAGCTGACAGGAAGGCCAAACTAACTCAAACACTCATCACTACAAAAGGTATGCAGAACGCACAACATGATGTGGAAGATATTTTCTTGCCCCCCTTAGTACCAATTTAGCACCATTTAGACGCCACAGTTTACTTGAGCATTGTTGCTGACCATGTCCATTCCTTTGTGCCCATCTACTAATGGCTGCTTCCAGCAGGATAACACATGATGTCACATACCTCAGATTATACTCAGGTTTCTTGAACATGATAACGAGTTCACTGTACTTAAATAGCCTTCACAGTCATATGCAGCCGACAGCTCTGCAGCCACTGTGTGATTCTATCGTGGTGATCTGGACCAAAAATCTCTGATGAATGTTTCCAGCACCTTCTTTAATCTATGGCACGAAGAATTGAAGCAGTTCTGAACTCAAAAGGGGGATGGAGGAAAAGCAGAATGGGTCCACTTTAAATCTTTTCATAGTGGGCTGAAAGATTTGCAGTAAAGCCACTCCTACAAATATTTCAGCAAATATTATTGCATTTAAACTGAAAACTCCCTCTAGTACAAGTAAAATAGTGGTTTTTCCAGAGGAAACATTATTTCACTGACAATAAATGTGTCACAGCAGCTCTGGTGGTGCTGGACTCCCCCTGAGCACGGCTACTTGACTCCCGATGATTTCACTGCAGAAACTGCTGCCGTGTCTCAAATCGTGTAATATTTTTAGTGCACAAGTGCCTTCACGCTACCAAGTGCAGCCAAATGAAGTGCTCTTCATGAACCTGGATGCTGCAGTCCTTTCACACTCAAACTCGAGTGTAGGATGCTACATATAAATGTTTTCAGTTAATTTCAGGCAATCCAAATACAGTTGCATTCTCACAACCAACAGATTACTTAAATGGATTTCATCTCGCAAATCAGAATTGTTCACTCTGAAACTCAAAAGCAGTTTAGGTCAGTGCTCGTCGGTCAACAAACCTCTAATTAGCTGATTGCTAACTCAGCTTGCAGCATTTACCTTGCTAAGCAGGTCTAAGTAGGAAACAAACTAATTTACAACATGCCCGACAAGCGCTACGTTTTTGCCAAATGATTTCCCTCCAATAACTTAAATACCAGCTAAAACCTTTCTGTATGCAATCTTTTCTCCTCTGCGTTGTCTTGCAGATTAGTCTGTGATTAGTATTTGTGTCTTTTTCACATCTTTTTCATTTTGTGCAGGAGATCGAAAAAGTGCATTTTCTGCTGTAGTTTTATGTTAAGCGGATTAGTTGAGGCAATAAAGTGACTGAATTCACAATATTTTCCCCTTGTTCACTGTTTTTCACTTTAAGTTGAGAGAGAATAAAAGGTCAAAGAAAAAAAAAATTGTTTTTTGCCAGATTAAAAAAACAGATCATCAAAGTCACTCCTGCGGTCTTTAGGCAGCCATATTGTGTCAAAGTCGCATTCATTTACAATGCTGAAGTCATTCAAAGCACATCAGAACTATGTGACTCACTTTAACTCACAGAATACATTAGAAACGATTAAGGCCATATATTATGTAATGTGCTGTGAAGCAGGCTGCTTTAATCATCTGTGTTTTATGAAAAGCATCACTGTAATTTGTTGCACAATGAAACTTTAATCTTTCGTTTCGGCCACCTTAAACTTTGCCACCTTAAATGAGACTTCCAAAGAGACACACCATGATGGATTTAGCATGACACTGGGAGTGACAGACTGAAAAAGTCAGGGGAGTGAAGTTGACATTTATTATCTCACTTCAATTCTCTGGAGCACTGGAACCAGAATGACCATGTTTGAAATTTACTGCAGTACTACTGGGTACGTTTTGGTCCTGACTGCAAATGAGCCCATAATGACTTTCTTTTATTCTCTGAGATGATCTAAGGTATGCTGCAAGCACCACAATATTCTTTGTGTCAGTGTGGTATCTCAGTCAGGGCTACCCGAGTTTAATAGGCAGCACGATGCGACTCTGACCTAGAGCTGCTTTTAATATGTCTGGTCGAATTCCACCTTCCTCCCGTGTTACATGGAAACCTGCATTCCTTTTGTAGAAAAAACAAGGAAACAATCGCAGCGACTTAACTCTCGCAGCTTTCTGAAACACCGCGTTTCTGAGAAGTTCCTGCTGTATGCTCTTTGGTTTTAAAAAGTGTGGCCTTCAAATGCCTTTGCTACACAAATGATTCAATTACTCCTCCTTTTAAATGTGCAAGCAGAGATAGCGTTTCGCTGCCAGAGAGGGAGGAGAGAATGAAATTAACCTCAGCTAACTCCCTCTGCCCTCGACACTTGTATTATGATTTTCTATTAAAACCCTATCTTTCCTATAATGAATTCAGTGCTTCTACAAGAGAAGCGTCTCTGCATTTGCCCAAACTAATTTTTGTTTGTGTTCAGGTGAACTCTCAAATGAAAGACCTCCTGACAGTGTGGCCGCAAATGCCATGAAAATCCTATTAAAATATTGGGAGAGTAAAACAGGGGTTTTTACACCAATCATGCCGGCCAATGAGATGGCAGTTACTGTCAATTTGAATGCTTTCTTTGAGGGATTAGAAACAAAACTGACAGATTGTTTAAGATACAGTATAGAATACTAATCTATGTTTTGGTACATCTGAAATAAAAGGCACTGGGCTGCATTTCTCCATGGGCAGCACAGTGCTGCAGTGGTTAGCGCTGTTTTCTCACGACAGTAGGTTCGAATCCACCGGCCAGCTGGGGCCTTTTTATATGGAGTTTGCTCATGATATTGCAAAAACTGGACCCAAAGAACAAACTCAAAGAACAGACTCGGACTACCAGCAAAAGGCTCAAAAGATTTATTTACAGAACAAATTAAATTAGCAACTGGTGATCAGGGAAGGTCTGCAGAGAGACTGTTAGCGCTGGCCAGCAGGGAATGGTGGTTTGCAGAGGTGATGTATTAAAGGTGAGATCTTGTTAAGTTTAGGGTTTGAGGCATTGGAGGGGTGCAGGTGGGCAGGCAGGTGAGCAACAGGGAAGTTGTTTCTGCAATGAGCGACAAACTCCATGTGCAGCAGAAGTAGGTGTGCGGCTGTGATCTTCAGACTCCTCAAAGGGAAACAGGTAAGGGCTCCGGCCATGAACTCCAGGCAGACGAAGAGCGAAACGCACTAGGACAAAAGCTGAAGTGGAAGAGCCAGTCTGGCGGTGCATCACTACCACAGCTGGTCATTAAATACCACACACTGATAGGACAATATACTGCAGGTGCTCTGGCTTCTTCCCACAGTGCAAAGACATGTATGGTGTAGGTCAATTTTAAACTGACCATAGGTGTGAATGTGAGCACGAATGGTTGTTTGTCTCTGTTAGCTCTGTGATAGACTGTGACCTGTCCCCTGCCTTTAAGCCTGTGACAGCTGGGATAGGCTCCAGCTCCCCACCCCCACAACCCTGAATCGGACAAGTGGAAAAAAAAATGGATGCATGGTAGAAGGCTTAATTTCATATTAGTAGGAATATCTGGAAGATTAAGACTACTGAGTTAAGCATTTTCTGTTATTTCTTTGTACTACTTTCCAATTATTTGAACAAATGTAGGACACCAACACGTTAAACTAACACATGCATATAGATTGATATAGCAAAAAAGTTTTTAACAAAGCACAATCAGCCTGGCATTGCGTTGTCATCTCCTTCCTGCAGAGATTCCTCTCCCACTTGGACAAAGCCAGCATCACTGTGAAAATCATGTTTTTTGACTTCCCTGGTGCTTTTAACACTGTAACAGCTCAGGCTACTGAGGGATAAGCTGGAGAATGCAGGAGTGGGCCGTCATCTCACATGATGGTACAAGATTACCTCATCAACTAACCTCAGGATGTGAGGAGACAGAGTTGTGAGTTCTGACAGAGTTGTCTGCAGCACTGGGGTCCTCCGTTTTGGCTCCCTTTCTCTTCACATTCTACATCGCAGACTTCTCATACATCTCAAACTGTCATCTACAGAAGCTCTTTGATGACTCTGTCATTGTTGGCCCCATCACAGACGGGGATGATACAGAATACAGAGAGCTGAACCAGGAGTTTGTGGGCTGGTGCCAGTGAAACTGCTCCCAGATCAGTGCTGCAAAAACCAAAGAACCGATGGACATCCGCGCGTTCAACTTTAGCTTTGTGGCCACGGCCAGAAGTGACCATATTTAGATAGAGAGTGAGTGCTACATTATTGCTAACAATCAGGATTAGCAAGGGGCATCTATGGACTGTATGGCTGCTAATTGTGCCAATTAAATTTTTTCTCAGGCTCTCAGTACTGTAAAACCATCCCAGACTCCTCCTCTTTTGCTATCTCATTTGGGAATCACAGATCATTTACACGACCTTTAAATTTTTCTAGGAACACAGTCATGATGAAAAGAAAGCACACTGTCTTTCAAGTCCAAGGTTTTACCTATTAGGACATAAAAAAAATCATCTAGTCCTTAGCATGTTCTAAAACTAGATAAATACAGGCTCAGATGATCAACATTTGATGTATTACATTGTGTCATTATTTATTTAACAAAAATGTAGCAAAAATGCAGGAACAATGTGTGAAAATTAAGCACACCTTTACTGCTTTCTTAGAAATGATGGTAAACAGCAGTCGGGTGCTTATTAGTATCTAATGCACTCGATTAACTGATCTGACTGTGATGAATACCCATCAATCTGCAAAGGGTTATCAGGCCATTTGCCCAAATTTAAAGCCCACAATTAAGACTATTCACAAATGGAAACATTCAAAACATTCAAAACAGTTGCCAGTCTTCCCAGGAGTGGCTGTTCCAGCAAATTCACCCTAAGGCCAGAGCGTCAAAAATGCCCAAGAGCTACATCTCAGCCTCTGCTGGCCTCGCTTACCATTAAAGACTGAACAAGTTTCGAAGGACTGCCAGAAAAAAAGCCTCTTCTCTCTAAAGAGAATATGGCAGCACAGCTTAGGTTTGTAAAGTTGCATCTGAACAAACAACAACACAACTCTGGAAAAATGTCGTTTGAACATACGAGACCACAGGAAGTGGAGATGCTCGGCCATAATGCACAGCACCGTGTTTGGCAGAAACCAAGCACAGCACAACAACACAAACACCTCATAGCAGCTGTCAGCGTGATTCAGGCTTCTTTTCATTATTGAAGGGTCCTTACCTTTAAATTGAACTGAATTATTTTGTAGCCACATGACCTGGGCACTGTACCTGGATTACATGAATCTGAAAGTTTTGCATTTGTCTAATATCATCAAAATGTCAGATTGTCTGTGAAATGCAGTCTGTATATACACACAATCCCCACAGGTATCATTTTGACTCGTCTGTGACCATCCCCGGCAACTCATGACTTGATTCAAGGAGTAGCACGTGTGCAGTCAGACCAGTTAGACGCTGAACCTACTAGCTTGCTGTTGTTGCTGTTGCTTTACCACTCCTTCCTGTGAAGATACAGTGAAAGAGATAATTTAGTTCAAATTCTGCTCTCCTTTGGCGTCAGACCGAAAATAAATTAGGTGGTGTTGATATACAGCAAATGGTCCTATTCAACTACTGTAGCAATAAACCACTTAAGAGACACAACAGCCATCATTACTTTGGCGCATAACTGAAACAATTCAGTATTAATCATACGTTTCTACAACTTCTGTTAAAAAAAAAAAAAACATCAAAGACTGTGATGAAACTCGCTCTGATGAAGACATTCCCAACTAAAGGAAGATCAAGAGTTCCCTCTGCTGCAGAGGATGACTTCATTAGACTTACTGGCCTCCAAAATCACCAATTACTGCGCCTCAGATTAGAGCCAACATCAGTGCATCCCAGAGTTCAAGCAGCCATCTGAATCTCAACAGTTGGGAGGAGACTGTAAATCCAAATGCTGCAATGAAACCTTTACTGAAGGACATTCACACCTCTGTTTGGTTTACCCAGCATCCACATGTGTTATAATGCCTCGCTTTACAGCACAAATAAACATTTTCAGCCTTTTGGATTTTGGTCTCTATAGCTATTTTTCTCCATTGTAGCAACTGTAGAAAGTGGTGATTTTTTCAATATCCAAACATCTATTCTCTCCAGCTTGTATGAGTCTGGGTCTTCTGATAATTTGACCATTTCCATTTTTGTTGCAGTTTTCCTTTGTTGCTGATCTGGACCTTTTGGCTGTGTTTGGGCTGTTGATGCTTTTCAAGCATTTTCAGTGCAGTTATCTTACAGATTGCAGTCCAGTTAATTGTACTAATAAGTAGTTCAAGCAAATTAAATTCCAATATTTTATTTATATGCTACTTAAAAGCACAATTTAGCAGGTATCTGTGTCTGCGCTTTGCACTCATAGACCCACCACACAAACTGATGTGGCGAGGGATGCATGCTCATTGGCTAAGTTGTTAACCAGTGAGCATCTCCAGTTTTATCCTCATTTAGACCACAGTTTAGAAAATGAATGGGGAAAGGTGGACGCTGGATACTGCAAACTAAAACATTACCAACCAATCACGAGTTCATAAATGGACTGGTTCTTGTATAGTGCATTTCCATGAAGCTAAAGTGGAGGTGCTAAAATACAGTCAAATGGATAGCCTTGTTGCTGCTTCCATCTTTTATTTACAGTCTTTTGCTCACAAACGTAAACACATGCTGTTGATGCATGTTGATTAGCTCTAAAGGTATTTATGCAGTTAGCAGTATGGCCGCTCCAGATGGCTAATTTCAGTGTTTACTTTCAGTGAGACTTGAAAACAGTCCTTAAAATGAATCCTCGTTTCCCCAAATCTCTAAAATGTAGATGGATGCTGGAGCCACTGTAGCTACAATAACAGGAAATAGACCTTATCCTTTAATGCCCATGGTCTTGGAATGATCTCTTTAGTAATCCTATAAAGGTGTAATGCTCTAACGACTTCACACTTTTACTACTGCATTGTACAACATTATATATTATATAAAGGAGCCCAGCATGACATGATGTTGCAATTGTCCTCATTATTATATCATTAGATTGGATGTTATAGCAGTGGACAGAAGTTTGAGTAGTTTGGAGCAAAGGGAGAGGAGTTGGCTATTGCCTGGTGGCTTAATGGTGCATTGCAAAAATAATTACTCTGCCTGCAAAAGAAACTAGAGTCTGTGTAGCGCATACTATACTTACTTTAGGGCCACACAGAATAATTATCATTATAGCTGAAGTTTCTCAGGGACTTCCCCCCCCCCCCCCCTTTTGTGATCAATTTCTATACAGATCTGTTCCTTTGGCCATGAGGCATCAGGAGTTGTTTCCATGCAGCTGCTCCGACAAGCAGAAGAACTCGATAAACAAGATCAAATTACAAAGACAGACAGGGGATGAGCTGTTGCTATGGCAACCCCCCTACACCATTTCTCCCCAGAATCAAGATCCCTCATTGTAGATGCCGGCGATGCGGGGGAGTCTGATCTGGCAAGATTTAGGAAGTGACAGACAGACAGGACACTAGTCACTGTGGATAATCTGAGGTGGGTGTCATGACCCGATGGCATCAGTACTTTATATAGCTCCTTGGAGCACCGAGACAGCTGTCACAAAAAGCTTTTAATAGTGAGAAAGAAAAAAAAAAAGTGAAGCAAAACTGCAGCAGCTGTTTCTGCATAAATGTAGAAGCAAATTATGAGCAGAGCAGGGCAGCTGCAAACCTGCACACGTCTGCATGCACAGCAATGTGCGGACAAATAATCACAGATATACATGCAGATGTACTGTGGGCCAGAAGCTGCTGAGATGCTCATATAATTTGCTATGACTTGAGCTGTCACATGGATCCATTTTGTGGCAGACCATTTCAAAAAATAATGCTGGAGCAGTGGAGTTTTTTTCTAGCCACCAGATGAAGCCAAAGAGCTATACTTGGTGTCATCTTGTAACTTTTCTGGACATTTTGAAACCTCCGTGCAGATGTTTAGGCCGCTGCCATATTGGTATTTATGGCTAATTAACAGACTAAAAAACTTGGCTGGTCTGCTGCTCCTCCACATTGAAAGGAGCCGGTTGAGTGAGGTGTTCTGGGTGTGTCCTACCAGGAGGAGGCCCCGGGGCAGACCCAGGACACTCTGGAGAGATTATATCTCTCAGCTGGCCTGGGAAGGCCTTGGGGTCCCCCTGGATGAGCTGGTGGAGGTGGCTGGGGAGAGGGAAGTCTGGGCTTCTCTGCTTAGGCTGCTGCCCCCACGACCCGGCCCTGGACAAGCGGAAGAGGATGGATGGATGGATGGTCTGCTGTACACAGTAAAAAAGATGCAACATTTTCAATAACTGCTTAAGAAATGCACAAAAAGGTATCGCCACCTTATTACAGTTCAAAAGTTCAGTTCATTAAGTGGAATCGATGAAGGTGAAACCTCGATGACAGCGACCTGCTGCAGCCACCTGAGTTGGCACACCTGATAATTTAAAGCCTTAAAATATAACTTCACTCACTACAACCTCACTGACGTCTTGCATAGTGATAATTAGTGATAATCTTGGCTAGCGATAATTAACCTCAGATAAAGTTGTATTATTAGCCAAATCATTATATTTGAAATGTTCTAAACATAGTCGAGAGACAGTGACGCTAATTAGCTGAGGCGAAGCTTAACAGATAGCTAGCAGCAACGGCAACTGTAGGCCTTAAAGAAAACTTAAAGAAACTTAAACAGGTGAGTCATATAAAAATTACTTTCCCAAAGCTATTTTTTTTTTTGTGTGTACCAGGCTGTAAATATTTTTTATGGCTGAATTTGGGTATTAAGTTGCTTTTGAGGTTGCTGCATAAAAGCATAGCAGTCACAATGATAGACAATTGAATTTGATAAAATAAAAAATCTGTGTAATTTCTAGGCATTTAGTCTCACTAAATACCTAAAAATCACACTGAACAAGCATCTAAAAAATCTTCAGTGTAGATCCACATACCAATAATAATGAAAACTGGAGGCTAAACTATGTATAAGGTACCCTAAATAGTCAAATTAAATGTAGTGGTTTGTATACATGTACTTGTACAGATGTAAAAAACATCTGCAAACACAGGCTGGTGACAGTTTGTTAAGTACTCATGAAATTCCATCTGCTGTACAGGAGACAGCATGTGGTGGTGGTGATGGTATATGTCACAACTTTCATCCAAGAGATTAAATTTAAAAATTATATCCTGTCCATAAACGATGGAAATAGCCAGCGTTCGGAAGCTTCATTTTCTAGATTGATGACTCCCATCAGAGGCGTTGTGAAGGAAAAATACACAACATAGGCAGAAAACATACTTCCACCTGAAAGTTCTACTGCCTGATGAAAAGGAGGACAATTGATGGCCATGAACACGAACAAACAGATGACATTTTGTCATTTCCACCATTTGCCATGCGACCGGCTTGCGTCATTACACCTCCGTCCTCTCTCGTGGTGTCTCTCCTTTCGCTGCCCTGTCTCTTTCAAACCTGATTTTCTGCAGACAAATACTGAGAATATCAGGGAGGATTCGACATCAATAAATGAGGCGTGCACTGTGGTGACGTCAATAGCACAGACTGCCGGTATAATCGAATGTCTGTCCTCTTGCTGCACTGGGATACAAACAGCGACAGCCTTTATATAAAATTGTCATCTGTGTACTTCTATTGTTGTTTCTGTATTTTCCTCCAAGGAAATTAGTTAGCCGGGCCTTGATTTATTGATAGTCGTGAGAGCCAAGTGATGCTGCTTAAAAGAAGGGAAAAAAAAGTGGTTTTAACTTTTAGAACAAAAACCATATAAAAGTAGCTGTAGGTGGGTACCAGCTGCATGGGTAATGCTGGATAAACAGAGTGATATTTACATCAAAGCAGAAAATGGGGAATCATCATATAGGTTACATATCACAGAAAGCAACAGGAAACAAACCTCATGCTCTCTGCTGACATCTCTCGCTTGGACTTATCAAAACCAGGCATGTGCAACTGCACGGCAGTAAGAGCTGAAGCGAGCTCCCGCCTGCTCTCTGTAGTTTAGATTGAATGAATGTGAAGCTCAGGCCATTTTTACTCTGACAACCAACTGTGTAGCAGGGCCGGATCATCAGTCAACCCTCCTCCCTCCTACAGGGCGCCATCGCTCTCCTTTACTTTCTCCTCAGCCTGTTCGCTTTACGAGGCAGGGATGTGCTCGGGATGCACAAGTGGAGAGGAAGAGAGCTGGGAGATAAAATAAATGTTGATCCTGGCTCTTGAATCATCTGCTGGATGGTGAATAGAGGAGACAGACAGACACACACACACACACACACACACGCACACGAGGTGGAAGAGAAGAGCGGACTGTATTGCCTTAAGATACACCGGGGACAGTTACCTGAGCAAATGGCTGCTTACATAATATCTGCTTTAAACAAGACACAGATGCACTGAAAATGTGTGGAAGCTGCTGGGAAAACAAGTGATGCAAGCCTGAGGTGATAAGAGCCATTTTTACTAAAGTCCCTGAAAAATTATTATAACTCTCAACTGTAAAACCCACCAGTCCTCAAGTTCTCACACACATGCGGGCATAAATGCTAACAGGGGGCATTTTACTAGGAAGTCCTCCAACATGTTCTACATTCACACTTTACTTTTACGTAAGGGCTGGCTTTTAATTCCTATCGAGCAGCCGTTTGTTCTTATTGGGAGGAGATTTTCGGTTGCTGTTTTTTATTCTTTAGTAAATCTTTGTCTGCCATTGCTGAAACTGAGGTCTGTATGGTAAAAACTTCCTTCACGCAGATGCTAATAAAGGAGGGAGGAACAGCCCAACGTCTTCACTCATTGGGAAAACAGACAACACATGATTAAGACCACTACACAAGCAGCCGTTTGTTATAAATGAACTGTCACTGGAAAATGTGATCAAAAGTAGCTTGTGAATTTCTCACATTTTTAAATTGAGAGCCCTGCAAAGAGGCACTAATGGCTAAAGTGATATCATGCTAAAAGACAGGGGGGGAAAAAGCATTGTGAGGCACGGATTACATGATATTTCTTTCTGTTCCAGTGCTCACTGCATCATCATATAATACTATGCTTTGCTCTGTTATGCAGACCATCCAAGAAGTGTGTGTTTCTGTTTTCAGGAGGGGAAATACTTAGCACTAATTAGCCTATTTGTGCATTTATGGATATAGCTTGCTGACCAAGCTAGATAGCGTTCACTCTTTCATCTGAAAGGCTACTAATTTCCAAGTCAATCAAACAGGAGAAACAAACAAAAACAAAAAAAGAATAAATGAGCAGTCAAAAAATATTGTGTGTTCACATGAGAGAGTTATTTGAAACCCTTAGTCACATTCTTGAACAACCAAGTGGCATTTTTTTTTAAGCTGCTGAAAAGCGTGCCACTTAGTGTCATTCAGAAAATTGCAGTAAAAATTCAGGGAGTGAAAATTAAACACGGAGCAGTATCCTGCATGACTGTAGGAAACAGTGACTGGACCTCCTGGAGTCTAGATGCTAGCTGTGGTTGTGTTGTTGGCGTAAGCAGGTAGATGATGGGGACTTTGGTTAAAGTCCACACTGAGCGGTTATATGCAAGTTTGCTCTGACACATGAGAAACATGCAAAGTAAACTGACATCTAGCTGAAAAATCCCTGAAGCGCTCCCGTTCCCTCTGCGAGGTTCTGTTAAGGCAGCAAAAACAAATCTCCACACTTCTCCTTCAGCCCGTTTCAGGTTATTATTTTCTAGCAGGTCGATACCGATGTGCAACATCAGGGATGACGTGTCGCAGGACGTCAAAATTTTCACTTCAAACACAAGAATAATAGTTTGCCTTATTTATATTCAGGCCACGCTGGGTATTAAAACACTGAATGAATGTAGCGATTGTGTAGAAAAATGACACAACACAGGGAAAATCAAGTTCTATGATAATGCAGCGAAGGGTGAAAAGAACAAAGTAAACAAGCCGGTTATTTCAGAAGTTCTTAATTATCTTTTTTTTTAATCTAATCAGGCTGTGAAAGATGTCACATACAGAATGTTAATGCAGAAAATTACAACTAATTAAAGATCGGCAGATTTCTTCTGCTACATCTCAATAGTCCTAAATAAATGGTACATTAATGTCTGCAGTAAAATCCAGACATCCTCTGTTCAAAAGCGGTCTATACTGTGCACATGCTATGATTAAAAGATCACTGCTAAGCATGCACATTCATATTTATGCTGGCATGAAATATTTATTACCTTTAAGGTGAGAAAACTATTTTGAAAGCCTAATGCATCAAACTGCACAAAATTGCAGCCTACTTTTCCCCCTGACATTTGCAATAAAAATAATCACATCTTGGCATTTGGAAATGTGAATCTTAACTCTCCTCTTGGATCTACCGTGGGAGAATCGCTAAAGAAATGCTTTGCTATCCTTTTTTTTTTTTTTTTTTTTTTGGCTCAGTCAGCCTGACATTGAAAATCTAAGCAACTAAACGGGAGCAAACCAGAGCAGCATCCACACCCGGCGCACCGCTGAGGCTCCTGGAGGTGACGTCCAGAGCGATCACAGGAGAAGACTACTGTGTAAAATGCACGTGTGCAAAAGAAAAGAGAATATTTTTGTCCTATGCTGCAGTAGTACTGCATTAGTACTGAGTGGATCCAAGGCCTGTGCTGCAAAGCGAGTCCACCCAGGGCCTCTTTCCATTACCTGGATTTACTTACTTTACTAACCTTGGCAATCGTGATAAGTGATAAGTGATCCCGGTTATCAGCTCTCTAAGATAACCCAGGGTTCACGAGCGTTGATAGCATCTGACCAGTCACAATTATTGAGTAACAGCAGAGTGACCGATTTTTTTTTTAAAAGTATGCTCTAGGGAAAATATTAAGATATTAAACACACCATAGAGGTGGAAAGCAACACAGCAGTGTGTGTGTGAGGAAAAGCACTATAAGGTAATACAGTGTTAAAAGTGTGCTTTAAGCTCTTGGAAAAGAGCTGCTATAAAATAAAGTTTAGCCTATTTGAAGGCATGAAAGAGGTCCATCGTTAAAACATGATAATCTGATGGATTACAATTGAGTATTTTATTCAATTTTAAAAAACATTTTTCCCCCTCCCACCCTCGGTGGTGTTCAATGGAGTCAAGAATAAATATAAAAACAGACTTCAAACAAAGGCTCAGTATATAAGCTGATTTGATATAAGGTCAGCAAGTAGTAAAAATACAAGTACTTTTATTTTGTACAGCACTTTGTTACAGTCTCTGTTTTTTAAAGTGCTCTAAAAATGTAATAAAGTAAAGTAAAGTAAAAATAGGTGCTCTGTTTTAGGATCATATATTAATGTTTATGAAATTATAAAATTATTTGCAGCCATCTAAATTCAAGCATCTACATGTATGTTCAATACCAACACTCATCGGGGAAACACAAAGACTTTAGACCCTCCTATTCTCCACACACACAAGTCCAAGGTATCTCCCGGGAAGGGTGACACTATGTTCTGGAGGACTGATTGCTCAGTAGGCGATTGTTTCACACATGCTGATCTCTAATCTGGAACGTAACCTGCTCTGGAGCAGATTAGGTCTGTAGTATGCCACTTTTGTAGTACAGAAAATCCAGGGTCAAACCTGAAGTTACCTGGATAACCACCACTGACTCGTGGTACAGGCCTCTAGTAGTATAACCCTGCACTATACGACTTGAAGCTGGTGAGTAAGACCTTAAACTCAGCCGCAGAGGAGTCGCCCCTTGCTGGCCATTATGAAGAATGCAAGTTTAGGGCACTTCACTTTGCTGAGTCTATGGTCATGTGACCAAGCATCATGCATTTGAGCGAATAAGTGATTGGCTATCACCGGTTGAGTTTTGTTTATTTATTTTGCAAATTTAATGGCTTGCCAATTCAACTCAGATAATTTTTTATTTACTATTAATAATAAGCTGGCAGAGGCTTGCTGCACTACACACACACACACACACACACACACACACACACACACACACACACACACCTCTGCAATTATATGGGCAATCACTGATTAACACATTGCCGAACCCACAGTGTGACCATATTTGCATCTTGGGAAGTAAACTGAACCTTTGAAATATAAACATACTGATTGCTGCATCTTTAATATCACTGAGAACATTTAGCCGATACAAATGCTAGAGCTGTAGCCACATCTAGGAAATAAACACTGGTAATAGCCCCACTGCACTCAGTGCATGCACTGAATAGATAAATGTGTGAAATACAATCTCCAGTGGCACCAATATTTATATTTATACCCGAATGAAAGCAGCCTTCACTTTACTTTTGTTTTCACAGTTGATCTCAGCCCTCTTTTGTCACTTTAAAAGCACCCAGAAACTATGTGGCATACAGCACAGAGCACATCTTTGACATTCTTCATCGTTAAATGGCATCATACGCTTCAAATAGTATCAAGCAGATCTCTGACATCCCAGCTGCAATGAAGGAGTACTTCAGAGTGAGGATGTCCATCCACAAGCCATCATTGTGGGCTACACTCTGTTTTACAAATGAAGAAAAGATGCTGGATGTTAGCTGCACAATTAAAATGCATTCAGCAGAATTGCTTCTCCTCCCTGGAGCTGTATTGGTGCATCATTTAGCAACTCGTAAGCTTGCTTTTATAAAAGACGTTCATGCTCTGCAGCTAAATGCACTGACCTGCCCTCCCCCTCCAACTTTGCATCAGGCGTGTGACACGCATTTTAAAGCATCAGTCCAAGTGCTACAGCATTTTCACTTAGTCCACGCTGTTCTCGAGAGTCTCTCCCAGGATTTCCTGTCTCAGTCCTGTTCCTTTTTGCCGTGACTTCAGTGATGGAGCTGTGATTCGAGGCGATGCAGGAGCAGCCAAACTTGGCATGAAAGTCAGTCAGAGATGCGTTTTACAGGGAAGAAGAGCTGAAGATTCAGCTCCTTTCTCTGGCATCTACGAGTAACAAAGGAACAACACACGCCAGCTCTGAATCCATCTTTGGTATTTCAAGCAATCATTTGAACAAAAAACAACATCCCACAGCCTCTACCTCCCTGTATTCATCTGCAGATATTCAGCGAAATTGGGTTCTAGGGTAAAGGTTTTTTTTGCTTTTGTTTCTGTCTTGGAGGCAGAGTTAACTTTTTATGACTTTTATTTTACCCTGTTGACACAGAAAATACTTTCTAAAAGCATCTGAATTTAAAAAGACCTTCAGAGAAAGAGTAGTGGAAGGCTTGAATCTACTGTATTGTTTTCTGAATACATCAGACATCATCCCCAAGAGTACACGTGAAGTAATCATGGGATCAGAATGATTTAAAATATGAAATGAAATCACTAATCCTACATCTATAGGGTATATGCAGAATTTCATCTCCATATAACTATGTGAATAAATGCAAATAAGAGGGTTTTCACTGAGATCAGCATAGAGTAAGTAACTGGAGGAGATTAGCTCCTTAGGATGTAAATAAACCTTTCACTAATCCAGAGGTGAGGTGGTTTTTCCAGCAGAGCGCCTACAGCTATGAATCACCCATTTAAAGCTGCAGGCCAAAATTTAATATTACAAAATAAAAGCAGAGAAGTTTGGCAAACAGCTGCTGTTGAAGCCTGGCCATTATTTTTTTTTCCCTTTCAAATTAATTTCTAAATGTTAAGACCCAACATGGAGTATGGAGACCAAATAGAAGTGGTAGTGACTGGTGACAAATGAAACTGACAACAACTGGATAACAAAAATTAAATAAAAAAAATACAGAATACAAAACTACAACAAATCCAGGCAGGTCCTATAAGTTGTGCTGTGCACATGTTTATTTGCATCTTTATTAAAAAACTGCAGAGTTTTGATGCCGTACTTCTAAATGTTCAGTCTCATCATTATCCATATTGCAAAAAAGTTCCATAAGGATATTCCATAATACTGGATACAGAGATCATGATCCACTACTCTTAAAATAAAATAAAATAAAAAAAACCCCCAAAACAAACTAAGATTCACTGATCTGGTTCATTTTCACACAACACAAATTATGCAGAAAGCAATAAAAAACCGTCTTCCTGACAATATTCTAAGATCGCTTTCTAAAAGAGATCGGGGATACAATTTGAGGGGGAGGTTATATTTAAAACATCCGTGTATCTGTACGACACTAAAAAGTTTTTGCGTCTCTGTGTGTGGAGTGAAGCTGTGGAACACACGGAGGAACTGAAGCAGCGTCCCAGCATGACTCGGTTTAAAGAGCGGTACAAAAATATGGTTTTTGCAAAGTACAGGGAGGAAGGAGGGCTTTAACCGGTGTTCTCACCCATTATTTACACACTATATGTGTATGTGTGTGTGTATATATATATATATTTATCTGTAAATGTGTATCTCTCTTGGTGCATTTCTGGGATTATGAAACCAAATACATGAAACAAAATGTAAGGAAAGATATATGATAGCATAGGGCATAAACAGGAAAAATAAGTGATTATTATTAGTTACTAAATAGTGGAAAAGGGGTGGGATTAAAAGAGCTTATATTATTCTTTTTAGTCCTTTTTCAAAATGTTATTTATTGTGATTTTTTTTTTCCTTGATTAGTTTTGTGCTTCTTTCTTTGTTGTTATTGTCTTATTTTAACATGCTCAAAATAAAGCCCCAATAGGAATAAAATGATACATAGATATCATGCATTGAAAGTGACAGTTGCACCTGATGCATGGTTTCTGAAAGGTTCCCGCTTGCTCTCCTATCGCAGGCCAAAATGGTCCTCGGGCCATCGGAAAATGTCTCGCTGCTCCCAAAAAGCTCTTCTCATGTGACTGAGATAACTATTTTTTGTCTTGTAGAAACCTTTTCTCTCCCCAGTGGCACAGCACAGCCATCAAACGCCCTCACTGCGAGGGTCAAGCTCAGGCCTGCACCAGCCTCTTGGGGAGCACATGCACACATCCAGTCATCTCTTGTTGGAAATGTGGTGAAGCATGATTCATGAGGAATCGTTTTGTTCCATATACTCTCATACTTGAACAGCTCCTTGCAGAGTTTGAATACTGCCCATGTGAATTTGTCTCTGTAATGGATATTGAATATTTTTCTCTCTGCAACCATGATGTTTAGCTTAGACCAGCATTTTTAAACACAAGGCAAGACTGCATTGATGCAAAAGTCCAGTCAAAAGAAAGATGTCTAACAGTGGTCTCAGAAGACAAGTAGCACTCTCTACTGTATCTACCAAAGGATACTACCTCCTGCAGCAGCACAATGTCCCCAGCACATTGCTTAGGAATGGCTCGAGGAATACAAAAAGGACCAATTTTACACATGTGGCAGAAAAGCCTGAACCACAGAGGTGCCACACTGGAACCCAGAGGGCCAGAACTACTCACTGTGTGATCACAGGATGCTACGGGACACCACTGGACAGCTCTAGAGGCCCAACACCCATAATCCAATGGGTCACAGCTATTTTAAGACAATAGGCAGGTGGTTTAATGTTACTGATGATTTGTGTCTACCTGAAAAGCAGTAGCATGCAGAAGCATAGACTGTATATAATAGATGGACACATTTGGTCAGTTTCCCTGTTAATTAAACTGTAATTATATTTGGCCCAGCGGGAGGTGAGGTATCAGCTAATGATAGCAAGCTGTTATCAAAGGCTGTATAAACACACACATGTTTATTAGTGCTAAACCCAATATACTAAAATTTCATTAGCCTAAACTGAAGCACAAGTCTTAGGAGAATCAGATCTGTTAGTATAATTAACCAAAGAGCAAGCCACACCGTTTATCACATAATTTCATTAAAAACACAGCAAAAGGCACCAAAAGCACAAACATGGTTCAGACTTCCCACTCAGTGACTCCAGTTAGCTGAGGCGAAGCATAGCAGGCAGCTAACAAGTACCGGCTTCATCACGGTTTGCGCGGTGTTATCATGAAAGGGGGAGATGAGGTATAGAGGCCAAGGCTGCAGAGGTTTTATTTCTGTTGTAAGCCTGTTCTGTTGGAGCCTATGGCGACTGACTTGCTTTTTAGAGCCAGCCTCAAGTGGCCATTAGAGAAACTGCAGCTTTTCAGCGTTCACTCGGAACTCTGGAGAGCTCCACTTGTGCAGTTGACCTACAGTATGTGAAAGTATCTGTATTTGCTTTTCTCATTTATTTAACCTTTTCATTTAAAGCTGCACTCACCGATATTTTAACTGTATCAACACTAAGTTTTGTGTCAAAGGCATTATCACCCAACTCTGCTCTGAGAAGCATTTCCAGCATCATTATTTTGTTTTTCTCACCTGCAGCTCGGCTGTTTTGGTTCACTCTCACTGCTCTCATGGATTACTTTCTGATACAGTTGACAGTTTCTGTTTCTGTTGCATCCACTGTACCTTACCTGCTGAGGTCTAAATAACAGAGACAGAAAGTTGGCGATGTGCTGGCGGGCACACTTGTAACTTTAAGCAGCTGTAACGGCAGATTGTTTCCTCAGAAACGGGTGGAAATCAAAACAAGGCAAAACCGAGCAGCAGAGGCGAACAGCAGTGCTTAATTCACTGTTTACAAGTTTTAGAGACACTTTGCCACCAAACTATCTACAATAAAAAATATTTATTAAAAAAAGAATCTACAGAATTTTAAGACATCATTTATAAGGACTTACTTTATAATTGGACGATATTACAGTGTTAAAATCAGACAGGTGCTGGCAGCTGTGTTATTGTCGCTTCATTGCAAACCATCATCACACAAACCGTGTACAAGAGATCAGTGAGGTTGAAGGCTAACGCCCAATCCAACTGCAGGACATTAGCATTCTAACATACACCATTATAGGTGACGTCCTCGAAAAGCTCAGCTCTGTAGTGCATGTGAAAACTGCTTTACAAGCATGCTCACACAGGATGAGTTCACCCGCAGAGTAATGCAGAGCCTACCTGCTTACGAATAGACAGTGTGTGCTTATATTTAAACATCTGTCAGCAGACTTTTCACTTAAAAAAAAAAACAGAAAAAAGAAAGATACTAATTGACATGCTATGGTCACAGAGTCCTGAAAGAGTCGGGCCCTCTCGCTTTCTTCTGAGACCGCGGTCACAGCTGGTGCGCCTCTGCCGGCGTTTACACACCGATGATTATCCACTCGGGGGTCGTCGTGCTTCACATCTCTCCCCTGGCCGGGCGGTCCGTCACGGTTGCAGCTGGCCGCACATGAGTGATTCGGGGCTCTGCAGTGTTGATAAGCTCGCTGCCGCTGAGGTTCAGACGAGGTGAAGGGTACCTCACTTTGGCTTTAAATAGAAGATGAGCATACTGCGTGTGAGCCTGTCACGCTTGCTGCAAGTGCACATTTGAATATGTTTTGACAACTGTTCAGGGACATTTCAGGGTGAATGTTTCTCTACTTTATTGCACCTAATAATATGTTTGAGGATTGTCTAAAAGCTGTTGCCCATAGATTACAGAGCTGACATTTCTGGCTTCCATTTCCAATCCTTGCAGGATGATGATGTGACTGCATAATATTAAGTCACGCAGCCAGTCACAGTCATTATATGACAGGCTGATAAGCTCACAATCCTTCCTCAAACTTACACACAGAGACCATTCCTCCTCCTCTGGCTCATTAACTTTAAGGAAGAGGATTTCAGGTTTTCAGCTGGGTGTGGTGGTGGCCACCTGCTCATTCTAACTTAATCGCTAAATTGATTTCATTACTGGTATAATTGGATGGCCTCAATGACTCTCTGAGGGAGTTTAAATCACCTGAAGGGCTGATGTTGATACTTGACTTTCCTATTTTTCTGCAGGCTGCTGAAAGGATTATTGTTTCCTCATAATGTTGGCTCATTTAGGAGAGAAAACTCTACCCGGCTCTGTAATTAGGAGGAGGTCAAAGGGGGATAAAAGATAAAGAGGATTTACACAATCCAGGCCTAGACTGTATATCAAATGAAGAAGATGTCTACTGAAATACCGCAGAGAAATAAGTGTATACTTAAATAAAATACAAACAGTTCTATATTTTGGGTGGTTATTCCTCAAAATATTTCTCATTTGAAGAGTTAAAAATACTGTAATAAAAACTTTGCACACAAAACAGAAGTGATCAAAAATTATTTTTTTAATGTGTATTTGTCTGAGAAATTGGCTCAAAATCATGTAGCATGTATATCACACATGGCGGCTGAATCTCATATCTTCTGGAGCCGTAGTCTAAATCCAACAGGACATCAGCTATTTAAAATTCACTGCCCAAATCTGGCTCAGTTTTTTCAGCCGTTGCACTTTAATGAGCGCCTCCTAGAGAATTACTCAGATTGACCTCATATTTTGGGACTTTGAATGACTCTGCTGTTCTAAATTGGAAAGTTGTGAGTTTTCATTGAAGGATCTGTCTGTGGCCCCGTGGTGAATTTTGATGTTTTAGCCTATGATCAGAAAGCAGGCCTTCTGGGATAAATGTCATCTTTGTGCTTTCACACGCAGAAAAAAAGCGACGTCATTGTTTCTGCGCAGATGCTCTGGGCTTCGGCTGGATCACTAAATCAGAAACTTGCCCTAAACTAATCCAGCTTTGTCATTTTGAAAGATGAAATGTTGCCCTTGACTCATGTCACATGGCCTCTGTGTATTTGGCTGCATTTATCCTTACCTCAGTTCCAACCAGTCACCACATACACTGAGAAACATTCCTGGAACATGATGCTGCCGCCACCATGTTTCAGTGTAATGCCAGGGAATCTGTACCTACTACTATTAATACACTTAGTGCATCATGTTCAACTCAAAGAGTTACATTTTCCTCATCAGAGCACAGTTTAAATCCGTCTGTAACGTAAACCTGATGAAGCACCGCTGAGGTGTTTGTCCTTCCAGCAGGTTTTCCAAACTCTGCAGAGGACCTCTGAAGATCTAACAGAACTTCCACCATCCATATGGTATTGCTTTGTTTATTTCCCATAACAATAGATGAATAAAAGAGGGGCCTTGGGGCTACATAGTTTGTATATAGAGTACAAAAAAGTGTACATTGTTTATCTCACGTATAGGGCTAAAATGCAAAAAGCAAGTCTGTTTTTAGAGAAATTAAGTTCAAAACAAACTAAACATGGAATGTTTGCCACAAAAACAGAGTCCCCAAAACATTTTAAATATATATTGATTGCCTTTAATATATTAATTCTTCCTATTGAAATGTTTTACAACCTTTGTTGTATCCAGTGTATAATGAGGAATAGCATTTGTTGACAAATGAATGGACCTCAGCTGTGCAGCCTGATAATACAATAATACATTTGGACATTTTAAAGGCAAGTAGAGCAGAGAAAGGAAGCCTGGCTTTTCTGTTTTTCTGCAGGAATCCCGCTGATAGCTTTTGATTTTAAAGAATAAATCTGTTGGAGGTGGAAGATGGATATTTTGAAAAGGATAAAGTAACTCATTCATCTTGACAATATAGATTATACCAGGTGCTCAAACAGAAAGAGACATCCATCGATCAGCGATTTCTTTCATCACATGTTCATAACGAGCACTGACAACATTTTTCATTTTTGTTCTATTTATCCCTAAGGAGACTGAACTGTAATACTTTAAAATTTGGATATACTTCTGTCATTTTCACCACCATATAATATTGCCGACACGTTTTTTTACTCACTGCAAATCCTGATATATTCCGAAATGAAATGTAACAAAGCTGGATCTGGTTTGTGCAATTTTGTAACAAAGTTACGCCATCAATATATGAGATGGCTCACTGGATATTTTTGCTTTTTCCGACCATTCTCTGCAACCTAGAGATGGCTGTGTGGGAAAATCCCAGATGATCAGCAGTTTCTGAAATCCTCAGACCAGCTCGTCTGGCACCAACAGCGGTCACCCCCGCCCCCCATTCTGATGCTCGGGTTGAACTTCAGCAGGCTGTCTTGATGCGTCTAAATCCATGTGATTGGCTGATTAGATATTTACATTAATCAGCAGATGAGCAGGTGTACGGAACAAAGTGGCTGGTGAGTGTGTTTTGTTCTGTGGATTGTGGGTATTTCAGACGGCAGCTCTCTGTATTTTTCAGAAGTCTGAGGAACAGACTTGAATCATTATGTATTCAGTTAGTTCAATTTGCCTCAGGTGGTCACATCTTCAGGATAATTAAAGCAAACAGAAATTGCCTGGCTTTAATTTGGAGTTCTACAGCAAATAATTTTGTAAATGAGAGTTTTAAACTTTGATTTTTTTTGGAAAAAAACTTGTAAAAATATTATTTCACTTTGTCATTGTGCATTATTAAGTGAAGAAAATGATCCATTCAAAAGTAAATATCCAAGATACCCATGTATCCTTTAGTTCTTTTTAGAAAAATAGTTTCCCCTTTAATCTCATGTGCATCTGTGTGGACATTCACAGAGTGTATGTGTAAAGAGGTGGTGCTGTATCAGATGTTGTTGTCACTAATCCACTGTATTGATCGTGTCTTCCAGCTGATGTCCAAACAGAAGTCATTATTTTTTATTTTCTACCATTTCTCTGACTCAAAGCGCATAAACAGTTTGGGTTAATCCCTGTTTTGCATGGTGCCCCTGCAGCCAATTGCCTCTACTATATTTAATACAGCTGTGATATTTTTCTTATATCAAAATAAAAATATCTTCCTTTTTAGTTAAGCATTATTGCCCATGTCGATGTCTCTCTCCTGCCTGATTATTTGAAAATAATGCACCAAAAAACAAAACAAAAATAGTCAAGCCATGCATGGAAATACAGAGTGCAACATATTCATATTAACAGTTATTAGAAAATATATGCTGATGTTTCTGAGTACCAGAAAAAAAACCTGTCTGCGAGGAATCATCACCTCTGTGCGAAAATACCGAGTCATTATTATAAAGAAACGAAGTTACACTTTCTTCCTAATGCCCCCCCCCCCCCCGAGTTTTTCAGTTTCTCTTTAAGCGAAGACACTGATGAGTGTATTTTCTGACTCTGAAAAACATGGCACATGCTGTAACTCATCCACCTTAACGAGCATGAACAACGCTGGGTAAAGCTGAGTAATTCTGGTAAGTGACTAGAGGGGAATAATAGTCACAGCTTGGTGCCTTAATTTAAAGGGGAAAACAACTGACCTGTCAAACTTTTTTAGGTGGAGGTGACTAACCTGAGACCATAGAGCTGCTCCAACAGGCAACATAATCAGTCAACACAAGCCTAATTCAGTTTTTTTTTTTAAAAAAAAAGACATGTAATTATAGAAGGCAGTTTTTAATGAACTTCTGTAATCCTGTTTGACTTAAATACACACAGAAAAAAAAGAACACAGAAGATTTTAGCATTGGGGTTTTTTTTTTTAGCATAAAATAGTCATATATTTAAACAAGTGGGGGGAGTATTAAGTTATCAGGGAATACCAGTTACCTTGATATCCTCATAAACTATACGACACAGACCTGCTAATTAGGGCTAACATATGAACAGAATTTTACTCACCGAAACTAGAGCACAGATTTCTTGGATGGTCAGTTACAATTAACCACACGGCAAGTCATATTATTTGCTTAATAAATGCCTTAAAAATGCAACAGCTCCTACGAAGAGGGAAAATATCTTTTCTAATTTGTGTTATGCCAATTCTTTTACATTTGCCATTATGGCAACAAAGGTCTGAAGATGATATGACATTAAAAAATAAAATACTAACACTAATAGAAAACTAATGAAACAGGCCTAGACTAATGAGAATAGGAATTACAATAGTGACTGCATGTGAAATGTCTTAACTGATAAAGGGTCAGGCCACACCCAAATTTTCATGTGTTTATCTTGTAGTGCTGTTCATATGAATAGATTGTTTTGGTGTGGGGTGTTCAGTTGGGAAATAAGGGAAATATCAGCTGCATTGTCTCGAATACAGTGAAATTAAATTTATGATCTATTGTAGGTTTTAAGACCAAAATTCAGGAATCACAGCAGACAAAATAACAAAAAAGTAAACTTTTTAATTATGTCAAAGAAAAGTACAAAAAACAGACACAAAAGTACCAAAAAAAAAAAAAAAAAAAAAATTAAACTAAGAACACAAAAACTAAGTGGAAGGACTGGACTATTTATACACGCAGGGTAATCAGGGAGGCAGAGACAGCTGGGGGAAGAAACAGAGGCAGGCAATCAAGACAATCAATGGGAATGAAGTAAAACTCAGAGCAAGGCATACAGTAGGAGACAACTATCAAAGTAAAACAGGAAGTAACTAGAGAAAGCAAAGTAAAACAGGAAGTAACTAGAGAAAGCAATCTGCATACAGATACAAGAAAATTATATAAAAGGAACACTGGGGAGGCTAAAATAATAAAATCAAGATAAAAACTAAAAAGAAAGCGGGCAAACTAAAACTTTTCTTAAGAACAGGAATCAAGTTAACACAGAAACTGAGGATTCAAAAATAGAACAAATGATCAAACTCACAATACACTTTCTGGCTACTTTGTTAGCTACACCTGCTCAACTGCTCGTTAACAGATATCAGCCAATCACATGGCAGCAACTAACACCTTTAGGCATGTAGACATGGTCAGAGAGTTCAAAGAAAGCATCAGAATGGGGAAGAAAGATGATCTAAGAGCATTTCATAGAGTATTTCAGTATTTTTAGAGTATTTCATAAACTGCTGGTCTACTGAGATTTTCCCACACAACCATCTGTCGGGTTTACAGAGAATGAAAAAAGAGAAAACAGCAGTTCTGTGTATAAAAATGCCTTGTTGACGTCAGAAGTCAGGGACAATGGCCATACTGCTTCGAGCTGATAGAAAGTTAACAGTAACTCAAATGACCACTTGCTACAACTGAGGTATGCAGAATAACACATCTGAATACGCAACACGTCAAACCTCCAAGCAGATGGGCTGCAGCAGGAGACGACCACAGCAGGTACCGCTCCTGTCAGCTAAGAAAAGGAAATTTGAGCTACAATTTGTAAAATTGGACAATAGAAGATTGGAAAAATGCTGCCTGGTCTGATAAGTCTCAATTTCGGGTGGTAGGATCAGAATTTAGTGTAAACAACATGAAAGCATGGATCCATCTTGCAGTTCAGGCTGTTTCTGGTGGTATAATGATATGTGGCATAATTTCTTGGCACACTTTGATCCACTTAGTGCAAGCTGAGCATAGTTTAATGGCCACGGTCTATTGTTGCTGATTGTGTGCATCTGATCACAGTGTATCCATCGTTTGACGGTTGCTTCCAGCAGGATAACATGCCTATAGCACTTTTGGGATGTGGTGCAACGGTAGATTCACATCATAGATGTGCAGTCGTGATGATACCATGTCACTGAGGAACTTTTCCCAGTTCTGAAGGCAAAAGTGAGTACAACCTGGTGCTAGGCAAGGTGTAACTAATGAAGTAGCCTTCAAACAAACACAAAAAAAAAAAACGCCCACACAAACTAAAATATATTAGGATCGCAAACTCAAAAACATGACCAAACCATGCAGGGATTATGACAGAAATAACACTGGTCCACCAATTAAATGAATAAACAAACAAAGAAATATATAAACAAAGTTCATTGTGAGCAGTGGAATATAGAAACCATTATCTTTCTATTGTCTATGATCAATTAACTTGTTTTCTAAAGTTAAGCAAGGCTAAAATGAATGAACTCATTAATTAAACTACAAGTTATTTGCTTATGTTTAAGGCTGCAGGGAAATTAAACTTTTTTAGTTAAATGTAAAATTATTTCCATAGATTTTGAGATATAAGGCAAATTTTCCCACTGCAGACAAACACTGCTAGTGGGAAACTGCTCAGGGAAAGTTGCCATGCTCGAGTTCTAGTTTCTTTATGCAGAGCAGTTCAGCTGAACACCAGAATTTATGTCAATGTACATTTATCTATAGGCGATAAACGACTGAACATAGAAGACGTTTCTTTGTGAGAGAATGATGTCAAAGTGCGGCGGACGTTTTATACAAGAATAAACCTACAGGAGACAATTCAACATTTCATGTAAGCTGTAAGCCTGAAGAGGCTCATTATCAGGCTGAAAGACATTCATCCTACAGCTTTTCCATTATGTAGATGCTTTTACAGCTTGTACATATCAGATGCTATATTTCATAGGCAGCTCTGATTGAGCGATTTCTTATAAGAGTGAAAGAAATCGAAGCTTTACTCTTTTTTTTTTTTTTTTTAGCAAGCCTCTGTCAGAGCTGTTTAATATCATATTACATGACAGTTTATAATTTTTTATATTGGATTACATATTAATATCATTGGGAGGAAATGCCCCTTCAAATATGTTATTAATACATTTATGTTGCATTAGCTGCTTCGCAGCGGATGTTACAATTAGATTTTGAGCATTGTTGCTGACTGAGCCCATCAGTTAATTTTCTATTTATGTCTTTGGCAACTGCTGCTCTAAAGGGAGCTCAGAGTTAGGGAGTTTTAAACCTTATCATTATGCAATGTGTACCATAAAGAGCTGAATAGAATAGAATGAAGATAATTTTCTCAGTAAGTCAAAGAAACATGCTGGTGAGTTTCCATTCATCCATCTTTTTGCATTTCGGGGTCAGGGGGGCCTGGAGCCTATCCCAGCTGTCATAGGTTGAGGGGCAGGGTACACCTGGACAGGTCGCCAGCCTGTCACAGGTTAACTCAGAGAAACAGACAAACATTCACGCTCGCTGTTGAGTTTAGTTGAAAAAAATTGCTACTTGAAATAAATAAAACAGGAGTCTGGTATCAGTTTGCAATTGAATGAAGTCAAGTTGATAGTTACGTGCAATCTGCTTGTGCTTGCTATATAGATGATACCCAGCTTTATCTGTCCATGAAGCCAGATGATACACCAATTATTTAAACTGCAGGAATGTCTCCAATTTCCTGCTTCTAAATTCAGATAAAACTGAGCTTATTGTACTCAGGCCTACAAATCTTGGAAATCTGGTGTCTAACCAGATACTTACTCTGGATGGCATTACCTTGTCCTCCAGTAACACTGTGAGGAATCTTGGAATCATTTTTGACCAGGATATGTCCTTCAGTACACATTAAGCAAATATGTAGGACTCCTTTTTTGCATTTGCACAATATTTCTAAAATGCCTAGAGCTAGAGTACTGACAGGGAGTTAGAAAGAGAGATAAAGAGAAACTTTCCTTTTTGATAAAGCTTACTGTATAGTTGGGGCTGGATCAGGTGACCCTGAAACTTCCCTTAATTATGCTGCAATAGGTCTAGGCTGCTGGGAGCTTCCTATGAAGCACTGAGTGTTTCTTCTTCACTCACCTATTGTCACTCTATGTGTGTTTGTACACCACTCTGCAATCTAATCATTGGTAATTTTTAATCCAGAGGTTGAAGGTTTTGCACACTCAACCTCTCAGTGACCTAACGCAAAAAAAAATTTCAGTGCGATCTCTGGACAACCGCTCACGACATCTGGCTCTTGGTGTCACATTTAAATGCATGAAATAAAGTAAGTGTAATCTTTAAGCTTGGTGAATGTAGAGGGTCTAATTTTTACCACCAAACATGAGATTTTGCCTTAAAGACTGACACTTGAAATTGGCTTAACATTGATTTGGTTGTAGTTTTTAGCTGAGGTTGAATTTGCTTTTTCAAATCCTAAAACCTACTTTACTCAGGAAGGCATGAGGGCTCAAAATGCTGAAAAAACAAAACAAAAAAAAACTCCTGAGCAACAACAAAAATACAAAATTAAAAGGCGAAAATTTAGACCCACTTCTATGCACTTCAGAGGCCTGTAATTTTCATAGCCTGAAGATAAAATTTTGCAACCTTCATTTCATATACTATGATTATTGCACAATAAAACAATCTGGTGATTCCGAGGGGGTTGATGAGAGGCAGTGACTGATTTTTCATAGACAACTGTGCATTATTATTCCTCTCCCCAGTGTATATAAAGTCCATGTGTCTGTTTCCACTACAAAGTCAGTCCATCTCTGTTTTGTCTGCAATTAGACCCAATTTATTTTGTTCCACTGCAGACCTGACAGGACTAAAAGAGAGCCATTATCTCTTATTGATATTGCCACAGCTCAACAAAAAACAGAATTTTCTAAGCCATATAGATAATAGTGACACACTTGCCTGTTAAGGTTTGACATCTGATTTGAATGCGGTCATTAACATTCATTTTAATATGAAACTATATAAGTTGAAATTGGCAACAAAACAAGCCTATTTAGTATTTTCTTTATTAAGGAGTGCAACTCCCAGCACCCAAAAGCCATTCACATTAGTTTAATGATGGCTCAGTTCCAGATGCTGACTTTTGTTATTAATGTTCATTATTATACCTTTGCTTTTCCTAGCCATACGGCTCTTCTAGGCTTTCAAAAATGATTTTGTACCAAATTCTGGCAGTGAAGAGTAATTTCACAGGTTTAAAATAAGTTACATTCCACATTTTACTCTGCATTCGCGTTTCCCCTGCTGATCTTGCCCATGGGTTCCTGCTGGGCCCCACAGGTTTCACATTTGGATGACAATGTGAAAATAAAACCCTGTTTTCTGGCCTCCGGCAATTTAGCAAGTATGAACTCTTTATGGGTTCTCTGTTTAAAAAGAGTAAAACCAACCCTTGTCATAGTAAACAGTCTCGCTCATCATCGTGGTCTATGGGGAAAAGGTTTATTGGCCAGAGAAGTTGGCAGCCAGTCTGCGTGCCACTGCCCTATCCAGCCTCCTTAAATCCATACTGGCAAAAAATTCAGCAGCTGCCACTGGCACTAACATTGTAGCTGCTTGCACTTATGCAGCGTCTTACACTTTTTCTTGAATTCCCAATTTCAGAAGCAACAACTTCACGTCTTTGCATTCATTCACAGTAAAACACGAGAGCATCAGCACATTGTGCTTCATTTCATTTACTGAAAATCACTTTAAAATGAGCTTCACTTCAGGTTTTTTCCTCTTGTCATTCACACTGCACCTACACTGTAGGACCCACCAGTGGGACCTGCCCCACAGTTGTCCAGCAGCATAAGCAAGCAAAATTATAGTCTGCATGCTGATAACATCTGCACGCCCGCCCCAGCAGAAGGAAGAGGGAAGCCCAGCTAGAGCCCCCATGGCCAAAGGGCACCGGAGAACCAGAGGCAGAGGGCAGCCAACCCCGCGAGAGGCCGGCCACCCCACAGTTCCCCTCACCCTGAGAACCACTGGTGTGATGTAAAGTGAATTTATCAGCTAGAAGACCCAAATCCAGGTCCTGATATAGAGCTTTCAAGGAGACAAACACAAGTCAAGTACTCAAATGGGGTTTGAATTTTATATTGTTGTACTCATAACTTTAAATTAGACACATAAAATATCAATATAAAACAAACATGTGCGATATCATTAGAATGAAAGTGTCCATTCCAATAATTGGATTGAAATGTGGTTCAAAGAATATGGTGTTATTACACAGATTAGCAGTTTTTAGTGGATTAACTACAGTGCTCCTGCAGTGAAACAATTTTATTTAATTTAAGTAGAAAATGACCCACCAGTGTGACTCGACAGTGTATTAATTTGATGTCCGTTAAACTTCCCTTACTGATGCTGCTCCAGGCCGAGGCTGCTGTGGGGCCTCCCACGATGCCCTGAGCACTTCTTTCCTAATCTCCTCTCTTCCACTCTGCATGCATTTAAATATTATGTCATGTCATTAAGTTTTTATGCTCTCTTGTAGTTTGTGATTTGCCCTCTCTGTCCTTGGGCTCTCTGTACCTTTTTATTTTGGACATCTTTGGCTCTAAACCCACCTTACAGTAGCCTTATCTGTGGCTACTGGCCCCACCAACCTGCCAAGAGTTTATAGTGTTTATTTGTGGCGTCTCTACTTCCCTGTCACTCTTTACTCTTCGTACTTTACTATTTTTTTCTCCTCGCTGTCATCAGGTGCTCATCAGGGAATGGTTAGATTGTTGGGCTTCTATTTATGATCTTGTAGAGTCTTTATCTTACAATATAAAGTAGCTTGAGACGAGTGTTGTTGTGAAGAAGTGCAATGTAAAGAAACTGAATTAACTGTAATCCATGTGGGAATTTAAACCTTTCCATGCTATATGCCCCTGTGCAGCAAAGCCCACTCACACACGGACTCAGCTTTCATGTTTGCTCACTATTATTTATGTTTTCACATAGTTCACACTCCAGCGCGGTGAACTGTGGTGCAGCTTCAGCATAGCCCGCTGTGGCCATGCATACTCAGTCTTATTGTGTCTGCACGTACACCAGCTGCCATCTTAAGCTGTGCTTCCATGGAACGTGCAGGTATCAGCGTGCTACTGCATAAAAAGGAGACGCTGATTAGAAAGTGTGCAACAGCTCCACCTCTCCACCTCTCCCCCAAAGCACACCCTTCCACCACATACACCCCCCCCCCCCCCGGCCCCCCGTCGG
>JAVDPK010001199.1:12507-34078 GCA_034780415.1 Cichlasoma orientale
CCCCCCCCCCCCCCCCCGCCCCCCCCCCCCCCCCAAGTCAGAGCATCTCCAGCGTCATCAGGCCTCCTCTAACCACGAGTGCCTTGAGCTTACTACATTTCTGGCGTTCCATATAGTAGCTGTAAAAATACTTAAGTGTGTATTTCATCCTCTGGGTACAAAAATACGCATGTCTCTGTATGTACTAATACATTTATTCATTTATTGCCAGGTTTGTCCCACCTGATCGGATCGCCTCTCCTGAGAGCGTACATGCATGGGTTCTTCATGGATATAAGGCTTTATCACAAGGTTTGATCCTGTTTTTCCTGCCGCTCTGATATTTGTCAAATTCACACCCGGTGTGACGCACTCAACTGTAAATATGTGTGTGCTTTGGCCACAGGTGAAAAGCATGGTCAATCCTTTTGCTTACGAGGAGTATCGCAAGGATAAGATCCACCAGAAGATTGAGGAGGCCCGAACCCAGAGAGTTCAGGTTAAGGTGAGCGTTTTCATACTGGTGGCTACAGGTTCCCTTGTTTTGTAGAAACATGCAGTGCTCAGGGTGTTTGCCTTTTCATGTTCAGCACCGAAACACACGTTTGCAGCCCCCTCTCTCTCTGGTGCGTTTTATGAGGGTCAAGCCAACACCCACCTTCAGTCCATTTAGCAGCGCTGCAGTGCCTCTGCTGCAACTGCAGCAAACACGAGAAGTGACCGTGTTTACCTTTTCTCTCCACACCCTCACACAACACCTTTCTGTGCATTACCTATTATGATCATATTATTATTAAGAGTCATTATCATTCAAAAACAAAAATCCTGATGTTTGTTTTTGAATCAGTCCCATTAACAACATTCCACAGAGTCACATCCACCCATTAAACTGGATTGCACTGGTTTTGCTGTTCGGTAAGCAGAAGTTCAAAGGTTTACTCACTTCCTGTCACACTCATTTCAAAACTAGAAAAGCTCACAGCTGGTAGGCGGATTCGCGCTTCAAGCTGATTGGATCGTGTTCCCTGACGTTCCCGTGTGTGATGTGTACATTTTGTTCCTACTGAGACAGAAGCTGCCAAAGGTGAACAAGGAGTTGGCTCTTAAACTGATGGAGGAGGGTGATGACGAGGCGGCGGCGGCTTCCAGGAAAAAGAAGGGCAAAGTAAGCAATCAAGATTACAACATCTTCGGAATCAATCGTGTTCTGTGTTCTCTGGCGCTTCTTAGAACGTGTGACGTCATTGTTCCGCCTTTTTTTTTTTTTTCACCGCAGGCTCTCCTCAACATCCTGGAAGATGATCGTTTCAAGGTGATGTTTGAAAACCCAGAATACCAGGTGGATGAGCAGAGCGAGGAGTTCCGCCTGCTCAACCCCATCGTCTCCAAAGTCAGCCAGAAGAGGAAGAAGAAGCTCCGGCTGCTGGCCCGGCAGGCCGCCGTGTCCGAGCAGGTAGCGCCGCTTTGTTTTACTGCCCCGAACTGGGATCTCCTGTGTGGTGTTTTTGGTATCAATGCACTGCAAATTTTCTTGACTGATTCCAATTTCCATTCTTTAAATCTGACCTCCAGATTATTTATGTTCACAATAAAACGTTATTCATTTAACAACAGTTACAGTTTCTCTACGACGAATCCAGCTCACAGGCACTTACACGTCACCAACGTATTTCTCAAGCTGCTGTTGATGTGAAATTCACACCAGATGTCAATAACAAACCTTCCAGTCCACATGCAAAGAAATCAAACCATAGATGCCCATAAATTAAGTCCTGTGTAACACGGGGAAAAAGTATTGAACACATGAAGAGAGGAAGGTGCAAAAAAGCACGGAAGGTCGTGACAGCAGCTGAAATCTGTCAGTAATTAGAAAGCAATCCTGCCACTTAGTGCATCAGCTGGTTCAGCCCCAGCTAACGGCCTATATAAAGGTGTCACACAAGAAACGTCTCATAATGGGTAAAACTACCGAGCTCTCGCAAGACCTTTGCAACCTTATTGTTGCAAAACATGCTGATGGCGTTGGTTACAGGAGAGTATTTCTAAACTCCTGAAGGTTCCCGTGAGCGCTGCTGGGGCCGTAATCTGGAAGTGGAAAGAACATAATTTCACCACAAACCGGCCACGGCCGAGTGCCCCCTGCAAGATTTCAGAGCGAGGAGTGAAAAGAATTATCAGATGGCACGGACCGCTTGCAGAGAGCTACAGAAAGACCCGAAATCAGCAGGTGCAAAAGAAAACGATGCATCCAACTGCCACGGCCTGCTCAGCACACAAGCCTCCATTGCTGAAGAAAAAGCTGAACAACAGTTAGACAAGCCTGTGAAATACTGGGAGAATATGGTCTGGTCAGATGAGACCAAAATCGAACTCTCTGGATGCCATAATACACGCCATGTTTGGGGGTCAAAGGGCACTGCGTGTCACCCCAAAAACACTATACCAACGGTGAAGTTTGCAGGTGGGAACATCACGGTGTGGGGCTGTTTTTCATCATATGGTTCTGGCACGCTTCATTCCTTCGAGGAAGGAGGATGATGAAGATGGAACGAGGGTGGACCGATTCCAGACGCAGTCGAGGAAACTCTGGTTTTAGAGAGAAGCTAAAGCTGCAAGAACGGCCCAGCCGATCACCTGACCTAAATCCAACTGAAAATTTCTCATTACGCATAATTTATGGACATCTGCGGTTTGATTTCTTTGCATGTGTGTCTTTCTTTGCACCTTTAGAAATCTGTTGTAATGCCTCCCGAACCCTGGGCCTTTGCTGTTAGCTTCTTCCATGTTGTGTTGGCTCTGCTGGTGATCACACCCGGCAATGTAAATGCACACCAACATCGAGCTGAGTACCTAATTCAGCCTTTAGAGTGGGGATAGGACTGATATCCAGTCCAGGTGGGTAGGTGTTTGTCAAATTGCTACCAAGCTAACCTCTGCACCACAGAACTGTGGCTAAATCTCCCGCAGAGGTGCTTGATAGCAGCTAGCACAGGCTAATGAGATGGGTATAGAATCAGCTGCAGCCAAGGCTAATTAGGCTGGTCCACAATGATAGACGATCCGCTGAAAACCAGCAGACGCATGTAGTGTTCACGTCTTTTAGAAAGCAAAAAGGAAGGAAGAATAAGTGGTTGGTGCCAGAAGGAAGACATGTGACTAAGCCGTGGCGTTTTCCAATTAATTTCTATTATTGGAACCAGTGGAATATCAATCCCTCCAGACACGGTCTCATATTGTTTATAGGCCCCACTAATCCCAGCTGTGTATGCACATGCTGTGTTTTCTTGATATATTGGAAGTTAAGGGCCCAGAAAGCAGATCTCATCAGTGACTTTTTGCCGCGCTACATCTCTTTGCAGGTGCCTGAAGACAACGATGAGGAGCCAGAGGGGCGAGCCAGCTCCGAGGAGGAGAGCTCCGACGACGACAAGAGCTGGGTGGAGGAGGTCAGGGAGCAGCGGAAGTTGCTTCGGCAGGAAGACAGAGACCGCCGGCGGCAGGAGAGGAAGGACGCAGACCGCAACACTGTCCTTGTGGAAAGGGAGCGGAACGGAGGAGAAGAAACCTCAAACGTGGCCGAGAGCAAGAAGACGAGTCAGCCGCAGTTTTATCAGATCAAAGCTGGAGAGGAGTTCAGAAGCTTTAATGACATGGCCCGCAAGCAGAAGCTACAGAAGTATGTCTTTGGAAATGTTAGATAACTTATTGTTTGAGACTCTCTTTGGAAGCCAAATCGCTTCAGGGTTTGCAGCTGTTAAAGGCAGCGACTCACCCCACCTGTAACGCATTAAGAGTCAAAACAGTGACAAACACAGTATATCAGTGTGCTAGCGCTTTCTGACAGCACTCTGTGCGGTTGGTATATTGTGCCTGAGGATCATGCGTTCCTTCTTCTAGGACCTCTCTGGAGGACCGGCTAAAGTTAGAGGAGCACTCCGAAATCAGCAACATGGCGGACAATGCAGTGGGCAGCAAACAGCTGACCTTCACTCTCAAAAAGGTTTGTTTGTATCTCATTGGTTCTTCTCCCTAAATAAGTCAGTAAACACGTCATCAGTGGGCAGGTGCAGCTGCATTTATTAACATCCTGTCGTCCTCTGCAGTCGGAGCAACAGAAGAAGCAGCAGGAGGCGGAGCGGGAGCACCACGAGGAGAGGAAGAAGCTGAGGCGCTCAGCTGGACACCTGAGCAGCGGCCGCGGGAGAGGCCGGGGCGGCCGAGGACGAGGCCGCCGCTGACTGACGCCTGACCGGCAGAAACCTCGCCCTGAACTCAGAGTTGTGTAGTTTGCTCCGTGAAATCAGCTCCGGCAGTCGTCCTCAAGTGTAGAAGTATTGTACTGACTTTAAGCTTTTAATCAGTGCTGGGGAGGCTGGAGACGCGCTGCAGCGACTGGTACTGCTCGACAGACGAGCCCGTCCCTCTCCTGGGTGGTCTGGGTCATGTGTTTACCTGCTCTCTGCTAATTCAGAGCATATTAAAAAAGAAGAGATTACCCATGTCGCTGTCTGTATGAATATAATGCCAGGCCATTATCCATAAGTGCCCTGACTGCATATATTTTAGCAGGAGGGGCCCGAGGAGGAGTCAAACACAAAGAGCTGAGGGGGCTTGACGTGAGCTGCTTTCTGTGGCGTCTAGCTTCTTAAAGCGGCTCCTCTGTGGAGCCTTTTTCAGCTAATGAGGGGAGGAGAGGAATAAAGTTTAATTTTTTTATTAATGCTGTTTGATATTAATGCATAAACACGGTTAAGCCAACACTGGATTAACAGCATTTGTATTTGTTATTATATTATGTTTGGTACATTTGCCTGTCTCCACTGTTTTTATTGCTGAAAATCAAAACATAAAAGTATCTGCTGGAATACTCTGGAAAACTGCAGCATCCTTCCTGTGCAGCAGATTACTCCCTACTTGCATCAGAAGTAGAAAAGGAGGAGAATGATGTGAACGAGGAGACTTCCCCCCCCCCCCAATACAACTGCAGTTCCTGGAAATGGGGTTTTCCTGCGAGTTGCTCCCATCCCCCAGCCTGCTGATGGTGTGAACCCCCTCTGTTCCAGTAATGGCTCTGTTCAAATGTGAAGAAGGGCTGTTTTCTGCATGCTAACCCCAACCATGATGTTACCACGCCTCTCCACCACAATCCATCAGGTTTGTGACAGTACGGAGAGAACTCCAGCAAATTAGCATTTCAGATACATAGTTGCCGCTGAAAATGAGCCTCAGAAGCCTAACGTGCTGTACTCTGTGCATAGCAACCATCAAAGGAAGAGTTTAACTGAAAGTGTGAAGAAACGATTTAACTTGGAAAAATAGACTTGAGAAGAAAAAAGTATGTTGTGTACTAACGTGACTAAAAATATATGAGTGGCCTGTTTAAGGTCGTGCCGAAGTATCTACACGAGCCGAGTGCACTTGAAACATCTTGACGATGTTTTCTGGTAAACGCGAGACGAGCCTTTGTGTTCTTTCCGGCCAGCAGTGGTTTTCTCCGTGGAGCTCTCCCATAGGTGCCGTTTCTTCTTGTTGAATCACGAACTCCGACCTTAACTGAGCCAAGTGAGGCCTGCAGGTCTTTAGATGTTATTCTGGGTTCTCTCATGACCTTCTGGATGAGTCGTCGATGTGCTCCCCCCGAGTATTTTTGGCAGGCCTGCCAAGTTTTCTCCATTTGTAAATAATGGCTCTCACCGTGTTTGACTGCAGGCCCAAAGCCGTGGAAATGGCTTTGTAGCTCTTTCCAAACTCAGATGTCAGTGACTTTGTTTCTAAGCTGTGTCTTTAATGGTGCCATGATGTGATGAGATCTTTTAGCTTCACTTTGTCAGCTTTAGCTTTAGGAGACCTCCGTGGATCAGATTTGTTACCATCCGGTGATCAGTTTGATGTGGTCGGAGCTTTTCACGAGCAGTTTTCCTGCTACAGACGGATGCATCATCCCTCCATGAAAGACTCATTTTTGTCACACAGTTTTTTACTGTTCAGTCAAACGACACGTGAACTGTTCATTTGATCGGAGGTGTTTTTAGGGGGATTTCGGCGCCTCTGCAGGAGCTGGTTTTCCGTCCCCTCTACATATGAAAAACGATATCAGTGTTTTCACATCTAACTCCGAGCCATACCTCCTCAAGATATCAAATTATGAATGTCCCCTTTACTTGGAATGAGGACGCGCTCCTTTAATCCTGCCACTCTGTAAACAAATCTCGGTTTAACACACTTATAAACCTTTCCAGGATGAGCAGAAGGCTCCGGGCTTGTGTGAGTGAGTAATAAAGGCCTGCTGACGTTTCTTGTTGGACACATAAACATAAATAAAAAAAAATGTCATGTGGTGTAGCAGCAGCCAGATTGTCCTCCTTTTCCTTCACCATGACGACTGGCAAGTAGGCTGCAGGAACTGGGTCAACCGGTGCCAGCACAAAGAAGGAAACAAGCTGAATGTAAGACAAACTGTCGTGCAGGTCTGCGCTCGGCTGTGTGGTTTGAATTTTGGGTTATATAAGGTTTTTTTTTTTTTTTTTTTTACCTCAACTAGTTATGTGAGGGGTTCACTTTGTTTCACAGGATAAGTGCCACCAAACAAACAGGTGGATCCATATTTCCTCGTGGACTGAAGGACTCTAATCATGCATGCTGTGAAGGGAAAGGTTTTCTCTGGTTTTCCCATGTAATGATCCACTGATCAATCTGATCAATATAATCTGAGTTTGATTGCACAATGGCACTCTTGTTTGTTTCAGACTAATTTTTAGACAGTTGTGGGTCCAAAACTCAGGTCTGGGTCCTGCATGGACTGGTGGGTGGGTGCCCCTCCAGGGCCCATATAGGTTGGCTGAAAGTGCACTTCAGGGTTGAACAGGATGCACAGCAGGTTAGGGCGGTTAAGGACAAAGATGGAAATGTACCAGCGAGTGAAGAGATTGTTGAGAAGATGGAAGGAGTACCATCAGGAGCCTGTGAATGAAGAAAGTGAGAGAGAGGAGGACGGATGGAGTCAGGAAGTGCGGAGGATTAGTAAGGATGTGAGGGCAGCTGTGAAGAGTGGAAAGGCGGTTGGTCCAGATGACACACCTGTGGAGGTATGGGGATGTCTGAGAGAGAGGGCAGTGGACTTACTGACCACATTAACACAATCTCTATTGATGTACTGTTTCTGGAGAGACACACGTGCACAAAATCTGCAATTTAGCAGTTTTGTTTTGTTAGTTTTGTTTGAGTTCCTGCTTCCTCATTGGGTCTTCTTGACTCACTAATTTGCATTGCTCTTGGTAAATCGCTTTGGTCATTACGGAAATGAGCTGGCGGTGCTCGTGGTCATGAATTTGCACATTGTTAGTGGATTACGTGCAAAACCTTCCACTCCAGCATCACAGTAATTTGACCTGATAAGTAAATTTGGCAGCGTCTACAGTTAGATATGAACTCCACTTTTAGGTCCTCCTGCCAGTCATCTTCACCAAACAGCCGGAGCTTCACAGCACCCTGAAACTGCAGCTCTTACAAGGTCATTGGACATTAATTAGATGTACTGTAGTGTGACTTCTTAAACATTCATTACATGCCAACCTGGTGTGATTCTGCAGGCCTCAGTAGGTGGTTTATTATATATGCAACATTTTGCACTTTCATCCTGACTTTCATAGAATAAATAGTCGAACTGTGACGCCTGAAGTGTAAAGCCGAAAGCCTTCTCTTCAGCCTGGGCCTTTTTTCTGCAAAAGGATCAAAGCAGCGAAATGTGCTGATGCAGCAGGCTGTTCGCTGAGCTTCAGGGCAACCCAGTACGCATAAAACAAATTGTGACAATACCTTCACTCTTTTTTTCTTTCTTTTTTTTCTTTTTTTTTTTTGGAGGCCTCAGTCTTCACACCGCCAAGCGAACAAACTCTCAGCAACTCAACCCTGAAAGAAGAAAAAATGATGAGTCAGCAGAGCGCCACCTCAGATAACCCTCTGACAAGTGGACGAGTACGGCACCGGCACGCTCAAAGGAGAACGGCGTTATAATAATCTTTAGATATTACGCAGCTGGAAATTATGATGAGAAACGTCCTTTTGCTGCTGTTTTTATTCTGAAAACCAAGAACAACTCTGATTTCACCAAATGGTTCTCATATAATGATCAAAACTACCAGTGAGGCACAAGTTACCCTCTGGCTGCCGTGCGTGATGCACTGGGTTGGTGCGAGGGTGCTCGGTGCCAAAAAGAGAGCCGGTGAGTAAAAGTGTAACCCAGCAAACACTTTGAGGCATCGGCCGACTGTCTTTTCTTCATGTGTAATTTTGGTTGAAAAGTAGCTCCACAATAAAAGCTGTGCCAACATTTGAGATGTAACCTCACTGGATGTCCTTCATTAACTGTGTAGTAAGGGGACGCTTAGAAAAACTGTTTGCTTGTACCAAGAGAGAAAGTCCTGAAAAGCAAATCAACCAGAAGGAGGTTTAAATTGATTACTTCACTCTCTCTCTAGTCTTTGAGCAAAGTGATAAACCCACCAATTAGGCTGCACCCCAGGGTTATAATGGTGATTATATTCAGGGGGCAAAGAGGGGCTGACTGTGAGAGTGCACATGAGTAAGTTCACCAACAAGTAAGACAGAATTTACACGCGTGTTTATGATAATGGTGTAAATGTGTTTTTTATATCTAAAAGAGGGGAATCCAGTAACACTGTTCTGCGTATGATCACGTCCATTGTTTTTTAATTAAATAAGCTGTATATCACATCAGGGCAGCACGGTGGTGCAGTGGTTAGCACAAAGGTCTGAGGTTCAAATCCACCTCGGCCTTTCTGAGTGGAGTTTGCATGTTTTCTGGGTGCTCCAGTTTCCCCCCACAGTCCAAAGACAGGCACTCACTGGGGTTAGGTTAACTGTCGATTCTAAATTGCCCATAGTTGTGAATGGTTGTCTCCCTCTCTGTGTTAGCCCTGCAACAGGCTGGCGAGCTGTACAGGGTGTATCCTGCCTCTTGCCCTATGACAGCTGGGGTAGGCTCCAACCCCCCCCGTGACCCTGAGCAGGATAAATGGATGGATGGAAGTTGCATATCAAATATATTTGCATTAAAACAGAAACGTGTAGCAGTATATGGTCTCTGAAGCACGGCTGTTATCTCTCAGCAGCCAATACCACCACTGCTGTGTGTACCAGACTACACAACTTATTTTGGACCAAAGGTTCTAATGTATCTGCTTGTTGACTTTGTTACCCTGAGAGGAACAAGGCCAAACACCCACCACTGTACAATAGGCAGATTTTGTAAATTTATTGACCTTAAGATTAAACGCCCGCATGATAGAAGGAACACTGTAGCAGCATCCACACAACATCTCCTCGCTGTGCTCTTCATTCCTAATAGCCCCCTAGTACCAGGTGGTATCTACAGTTTGCCTTTGAGAGAGCTTCACTTCTCTGTGGCATGTATGAGGAGATGATGTATATCATCTAAGGGCTGATTTTGATGACCCCGCTTCCAGCAGCTCTGTCAGCTGAGTTTCTTGTTGTGAACAGGTGGAATTATTGCAGTTCCTATAATGTCAACTTTAATCCGGCCCCTTCTGGTGTTGGAGCCTTTTAAAGCATTTCTAATGAAATGATCTGGCAGATGATACGGTGTGGTTAGCTGCACTAACAGACCATCCGAGGTGGTGAGTGAAATTCAAGTCTGTTACTTAGGACCAATTCTTTTATCCAGATATGGTCACTTCTGGCTCTAAAAGCCGACACAATAGTGGCCAAAATGCTTATTTTGAGGCTTCAAAATGCAGTGGATATCTCCATCTTTTATATGCAGGCTATGGCTGTGTCTCGTTCTTAGATCTTTACACACCCTTACAGGGAAGAGACCCACCTGTCTTTATTGGTTTCTCGTGAACGGGAACTGCACGGAGACGGCAACTCTGGAAAGAGAGACATAATCTTCCTCTTTCAGATCACTTTTTTCACGATCCTTTTCTCACTTCTCCACTGATCCCGCAATTAACCCGTGGCTACAAATTCCTTAAGTGGTATCCTCTGAAAACCATTAAGATTTCACCTTGAGCACATGATTCATCGGCGAGCTGACACAGCTTGTCAGGAATGCAGAGGTATGATGACATCAGCCTCGTCAATGAGCAGCCAGTCGGGAGGCACCCGCAGGAACAAACCTTTAATTGACTTTTTTTTTTTGTGTTTGTTTTCTGAAGCTACTGTGGTAACACGCCTCGCTTTAAAGCTAAACCTAAATTACAAGCCTCTCAGTGTCTATGGATTTTATGAAAATACACATTTTAACATTTAGCTTCATTCTTTCCCTGGAATCTCTTAGTCACACTAAGCACTCTCACTCTTGTTGTATCTCGCCTGATTGCAGCATGCGATGATGTAAAAAACGAACATAAATTTGAGACCTGAATGCAGGGTGTGTAACCTCGCTGCTCCTGCCCGGTGCAGTCGATTTAGCTGTGCCTCGCTGTCAGGCTGGATGCTGCGGCGTCCTCGGAGCTTTAAGTTAATTAAATTATCTGTGTGTTCTGTTGATCGTCACGCCGTCTAATCTGAAATCAAGCCGCATAAACAAACACCACAGGTACCATCCATTAAACCTAAAGACATGCAGGGAAACATGGAGATTTATCTCACTCCGAGTCAGGAAGGTCGAGTCCACTTAAATGGATGAATGAAGTAGCTGTTGTTGGAGGCAACAGGTTTATGGAAGTTATCATATGATTTTATTTATTTTGGTCAAACAACAAATGCAGTTGGAACTCTGGTCATGGCTCATGGACAAAAACATGATGTGAGAGGAGAATAATGTGTGATTTCCACGAGTGAAATATTGTGGGAATCCCCAGATAGGGGATGACACCCTGACTGTAAAATAAATCCAAGGAGTCTTTTTTTTTTTTTTTCTTGTGAAAAAGCGTAGAAGGCGAAGCCAGTCTCGACACGCACCTATAGACTGTGTAATGCTCAATGACGGATGGATGAAATCCACTTATTCCAGAGCTGTGTGCTGTCATCTTTAGACTGGCAACATTATTTTCAACTAGAATCTGCGCAGGAGTAATCATTGTGCCCCATCTCCTGCCTGGGCCAAATGAGCGCACACCTCAGCTCAGCTGCTCGATAGTTCTCAGACTTTCAAGGACTCTTGAGCATGCTTGCTGGAGAGGTGTGGCCCCCTCTGGCCACCACACATAACTAATAGTCCTGGAGCTAGTGTTACATGTAGTAACAAATTATTCCTAGCGGAACTCTGAGGAACAGTTTTTCTCAAGCCACTGTTTACACATGGAAACATTTTAACTTTTTATCCGCCCTGGAGAGCCTGGGGCAAAGGGCAGGTCACACCCCGGACAGGCTGCCGGTTAATCGCAGGGTTTTGATGTTTAATTTTAGTTATCTTACAAGTTTTATCGATGATTAAAATTGAGTAACATTACCCTTTTTAAACAGAAGTACACTCAAATTGTTATACTGGTTCCAACTCGAGAAAAGTCACTGAAAATAGTTTTCTTACTGTTAAGCGGTGCAGATATATACACTGAAACACTAAAACTGAGTCTGTCAGCTGAACTGTACGCAAGGAAATGCAGAAGAGAAATAACAAAGCCAGATGCAGCGATGCACGCAGGCACCAAGGTCTCTCACACTGTGCTGTATCTTGTGGGTGGCCAGTAACAATTATCCTCCTTGTTTTTGGTGAGGCCTTGGAAATGTGGGGGAGAGGCCACACTGGCGCACAGAAATGCTAACAGAAACTCCACACACAGCGAGATACAGGCGCTACAAGAAGAGCAGCGAGATAGCGGAGAAACACAGGCAATTTGTGGGGAAAAGGCAAGAAATAGCTGGAGTGCCTGGAAGTAGTTTATTATAAAATTGATTTAATATGTATGTGTGTGTGTGTGTGTGTGTGTGTGTGTGTGTGTGTGTGTGTGTGTGTGTGTGCGTGCGTTTCGATCTTGTGATTTTGAACAAGCCGATAAACATCTGCTGAAAATTAATTTGCCCCATGTGTGTGCCCACTTCCTGCCTGACAGGCATGGGGCTGCATAGGATTTGAGGCCTGCCTGCCTGCCTACTGTAAGTTCACATTCAGGGCATGACTATAAGGAAAACTGCAATGTATGAAAATAATTGGAGATTATGTCATCATACAGGGTTGCTGCTTAACCTCATTTTAACTTTCTGACCAATCCGCAACGGGCTGCACTTTGTAGGCTTTTGGAATAAATTACTTCATTGACCAACCCTGCAAAAGATTTGAAAGGAAACTCTGTAGTGCAAAGAGTAAAACGCTGTCCTGATTGCAGCCTCAAGACCTGGAAAAGATATTAAGTGAAGCCCACAGAAACAGTATGTGGTCCTCTTGAAGCCCTAAAGGGTCCCGCAAAGTGCCTGTGCAACATTTCCACATGTACTGTTGGGTCACACTAACCAAATCCTTCGTTTTCCTCCATTTAGTAATGTCTGCTTGCAAACCAAATGTCTATGAAAGCAACCTTTGGACTGATTAGACTGTGCAGTGAGGGGAAAATGTCTGGAGTCTGCCTAAAAAGCATTTTACTGCCATGAAAGTCTTCTTTTCAATCCCGAACACTATTTTTAGTGGGATGTGTATTTTTTTATTCGTAGAAAGTTTTTTTTTCTGAACTAACCTGGACATAAAAATGTGCCATCATTCTTTGAAAATGGAGGGATTATGTAAGCAGTGGCGGTAATTACACATCAATCACATCTCAATTGTGTCATTTAGAATCCACCGTGGTGCTGCATAAAGGGAAAATCACACAAATATTGTCTCGCTGTCTAAATACTTATTCACCCAGTTGCATATATATATACAACACCTGACTTCATAGAGCTGCTCTGGCATCTGTGCCTGTGTTGGCACTTCTGAGTCATCCTGTGATCTCCTTTAATCTCACCGTGCAGGTCAGGACGTCAGAGTGAGACTAAGCAGACTGCTGTCAGGTCACAGGCTGAGATCGTGCTGCCAATGAGACACAACAGATTTCTGCAGTCTGCCGGCATAAGCGAGCACCTCTGGGATTAACACAAAACCCAGTGTAGGTTTCTTCCACCCTGAGTCACTAGATGCTGATACATGCTCGTAAGGCCAAGCATATATCAGTATCTCCCAGCATAAATGTATGTATGTATATTAGACATAGAAAGCAGCAAATCCTCACCCTAACTTGAATTAATTATAACTAATAATAGCAATAATATTAACAAATTACATGAGTGGGTTTGTTTGTTTTGCTTTTGTTGTTATTTATTCCCCGATGGCCATGTTAGCAATTTAAAACCAGATGTGATGAGATCCGACTGCCGTCTGCGTGCCCATTCGCTAACGATTCGTGATTGACAAGTTGTCAGCGAATGAGCACGCCCTGGTTTATCCTCCTTTCTGACTCTGATGGGACCATAATTTACAAAATTAAAACCACGTTTTATCAACAGGACTTGAAATTAGTCATCGGGCCCAAAATGTCAGCAGGAAAGTGTTTACAGAGGTCAAAGATGAAGAGAGCAGTAGGGCCCGTAGGCTTCGATGCAGCTGAAAATCTTTTCGCAGCCGGAGGAGTCACCTCTTGCTGACCATCAAAAAGAAGGCTTCACTTTTAAAACCTGGAATCTAGGTCCTTCTTTTATATTGTCTTAGGCAAAGGTGTTTTAAGACTTTCTTCTAGCAGACTTTAAAAGTTCACATGTGAGAGCTGCCACAGTCCTTTTCACTTTATTAGGAAACTATTTTCACAACAAATGAATCATAAACCTGGAAGCAGAAAGTAGGCAAAAAGGAGAACTTTCAAATACTATAACATGTTTTGACCAGCCATCTAGCCCACATGGTGATACGACAATTGAAAGGTTACTCAAAATGCTCTATTTTTTATTTTTTATTATTTATTTTGCTTCATTGATTCATTAGAAAACATACTCGTGTTTCTTTCTGTTACTCTGCAACACTAAATTAGTGGTGTTTTGCTACTTAAACTATGATACATGCCATGCATGGAAAAAAAAATCATGCTGAACAAAGATTTGATTTTGCCTTTGGATTGGGTGTAAAATTGATGTGGCTGCACTTTTTTTTTTTTTTAATAACAGAGCTTAAATTGATTTTTCAACTCTGAAAATTTTAAATAGCCAGCTCTTGCTTTTAAAAAATAATGTGGCATTGAAAATGCTGAAAAAAATTATAAATTAAACAAAAGGCTTAAAAAGTGCCATATTTTTTGACTCACCGTCGTGTACTTTGAGGTCCTGTAACTTATAAAATATAAATCACATGAATTTAAGATTTTTTATAGCTTCATCAAATATACTAATGTTATTGTACAATAAAGGAAAAACAGCTGATTTTGAAGGTTTTGCTTTGTTTTTTAGATGTGATTGGTTTTATATGGAATGACCCCCATAGGTTTAAATTCAAGTGTTATGTTTTATAATGTTTCGCGCGTGTGTGTGCGTGTTATAGCTGTACAGCGGTCCCGGTCGGTCTTTCCCACCATGTGGATAAGGGGACAAGACTAAACCGGTTCCTGTGTGGATGCGAGGCCGGTTCCAGCTGGCTGCGTTGCCCCAGTAACGCGTGCGCTATAAATACCGCCGGGCTCGCAGACCGGCTTTCACTCAGTTGCACCCGTGGTTTAAAGACTACACCTCCAGCAGAGGGCTTCACCGTGAAGGGAACTGCTGTACTTCTTTTTAATCCCAGCTTTCAGGGCTAATGGACAAACTCTTTGTAAATGCTTTTTAAGGTAAGGACTTTCGACGCTTTCTCGATAACCAGGGAGTCTTTTTTTAAGTAAATACTCGTCAGCTAATAATATTAATTGGCAGGCTCTTTCATTTGTGGCAGCTTTAGACTAGAGGGGACAAATGAAAAGATTTAACATATTATGTATTCCTACGTTCTGTTATATTAACCAAAACGACGTTTTGATTCAAAACTGAGTCGTTGTGGCTTGCTACCAAACAGCTCGACGTGGCCGGTGAAACGGATGGATGGTTAGCTGTTAGCAGTATCCTTCTTTTGTGTGTCTTTGTGAACAATTCTGCAAGAACCCGCCAGGAGGTTAGCTCACGTGGGCTGTTTTTCGAGTCCTGTATGTCTGGTTTTATTGACGTTAGATGGATAAATTTATTTTGTCTTGTGTGTTAATGACGAACTAAGCGCTTTAAGATAACTGTAACTTAAAATTGCCTCATGGCATTGAAACGCTCTAAGCGGAACCGGTATAGTGACGTCGGCGTTAAATGTTAACCGCTGATTGGCTCCTTTTCGTGCCACTCTAGTTTAAAGGATGGGCGTCTTTTGTAATTGGCCTTTGAATGACTTTTTCCTGTCCAGATGTCCCGAGTTGTGAGTTATAGTTCATTGTGCATATATTAATCATGCACTGCGTCTCTCAAACTTGAATATTCCTATTAGTTAAAGTGGAACAAAGCTTATAAATTTAACACTGGTAGCTGGTAAATTTATAAGCTTAGTATTTTAATGGACATTTTTGTGAACCCTTTAACAGCGGCCGCCGATTAACCTGTTACATGCCCTTACTTGCCGTGAAAAGCTGATCAGAGCTGAAACGCCCGATCAAGCGCACTTTGAATTACCGTAATTACGCGACCGTTTGTCCTAGCGGAAAAATTCAAGCGGTTTCTGAAAGATGAGGAATTGCGCTTCACACCCAACATAGGGTTATTACGGTAATTATTGCCGGAAGTTCGCAAATGGCGGCACCTTTGACGTTAACGGGTCCCGTGGTAAATAAAGGGTTAAATTATGAACTCCTGTTTGCAGAATCTTCACTCTAGGAAATCGCACACTGGCTACTCAGCAGGCCCAGGCCTTGAGTCTTATTTAAAGGGGGTTAACTTCACTGGTGAGCCACCTTGGCTTCTCTGCACCTGAGTGACCACAACGCCAAATTCCATCTCTTTCATATCCAAGTAAGTGTCCCGCTATTGGTTATTTGAAACTTGATTTAACACTGCACTGTCATCTGGTCATGACCTTCAGATAGTACTGTAACAAAAACACTTATTCACTCAGTGCTTTTAGCCTTCCTTATCTGTGGGATATGAAGGGGACTTTAGTACCTGAAGACAGAGGAATCTGAATGTGCCTTCTTTCTTCCAGTTCACTAGTGACCACTCAAAAGGACTTCTTGTGACCATGAACACTGCCACACCCACTGACTTTGAACTGTCTTTCCTCGATGAGGGTTTCTCTGCTCGTGACATTGTTGAGCAGAAGATCAATGAGTCATCCATGACCGTAAGCATCCTATGCTGGCACCAATATTATAAATAGTGTGTGTGTGTGTCAGAGCGTGTAATAATTTATTTATTTTTGCCTGTTAATCATCGCAGGATGACCGGGATGCCTTCTATGTCTGCGACTTGGGGGATGTAGTAAAGAAGCACCTGCGCTGGGTCCGGGCCTTGCCTCGTGTTAGACCTTTTTATGCCGTCAAATGTAACGACAGCCGGGCTGTGGTGATGACACTGGCGTCCCTGGGAACAGGCTTCGACTGTGCAAGCAAGGTGGGCTTTGATACTGCTTTCATGGTGTTGGATGTTCTCTCAAGAACACAGTACAAAGCGCTCCTAAAGATTAGCTGGAATTGCATTGGCAGCTTGTATTTTTAAGTTGGCACTTTCTGACTGTTGGCTTTGTCGCTCTAGATGGAGATTCAGCTGGTTCAGTCTCTGGGAGTGGATCCAAGCAGAATCATCTATGCCAACCCCTGCAAGCAGGTTTCTCAGATCAAGTATGCATCTGCCCACGGGGTCCAGATGATGACCTTTGATAGTGAGGTGGAACTCATGAAGGTGGCTCGCTGCCATGACAATGCCAAGTAAGACTTTGTCTTCAACAAGGAAGTTTTGTTTTTACTTTTATTTGCTCCCTACTTATTAACTCTTTGTGGTCAGGCTGGTGCTGCGTATCGCCACAGATGACTCGAAGGCAATTTGCCGTCTGAGCGTGAAGTTTGGGGCCCCTCTCAAAGATTGTCGAGGTCTCTTGGAGCGTGCTAAGGAACTGGGGCTGGATGTGATCGGTGTCAGCTTCCATGTTGGCAGCGGCTGCACGGACCCGGAAAGCTATACCCAGGCTATTGCAGATGCCCGCTGTGTGTTTGACATGGGGGTGAGTTGAGTGAAATGCATGCAGTTATGATTATGTGGATTTCATACAGCCAAGTTAAACCTGCCTGTTGTAACCTCTAGGACGAGTTGGGCTTCAACATGGATCTGCTTGACATTGGAGGTGGTTTTCCTGGTTCGGAAAACACTGAGCTTAAATTTGAAGAGGTATTGGGTTTTTTTTTTAAGTGCTGTATCACTTTATGCCTTAGATTTTTCTTAGATGACACGACAGAAAAGCCTCAAGTCTAATATTCATATGTGGACACTTCTTTTTAGATCACAGCAGTAATCAACCCAGCCCTGGATAAGTACTTTCCAGCTGACTGTGGTGTTAAAGTAATTGCTGAGCCAGGACGCTTCTATGTAGCCTCTGCTTACACACTAGTTGTGAACATCATTGCCAAGAAAGTAATCATGGATGAGGAGTCAGCCTCTGATGGTAAGAACTCTGCTTTAAACTAAGAATTTCTTATCAATTTCTTGTCCTCTACTTGGATCTGTAACATCACTCCTATGAAATAATGTGAAATAATGACTTGCCCCCACAGAGGAAGACGAGGGGACCAGCGACAGGACTCTGATGTACTACGTCAATGATGGCGTGTACGGATCCTTCAATTGCATCCTCTATGATCACGCACACTGTCTGCCAATCCTGCACAAGGTACATAAAAAGGCCATCATTTCCTCTTTACGTCTTTCATCATTTCCTATTTTAACATTTTCCCTCTTCCTCTATTAGAAGCCAAAGCCAGATGAAGTGATGTACCCCTGCAGTATCTGGGGCCCAACGTGCGATGGTCTTGACCGCATTGTCGAGCAGTGTAACCTGCCCGACCTGCAGGTGGGCGACTGGTTGGTGTTTGAAAACATGGGGGCCTACACTGTGGCAGCCTCCTCCACCTTCAACGGCTTCCAGAGACCCGACATTCACTACGTCATGTCACGCCCTGCCAGGTGAGTCAGTGTCAGAGGTACAAAGTGTGCTAGGTCAATGATTCATGAGGGGAAATCTTAAGGGTTTAAATTAACATTTTTTATTTTTCCCCAGGCAACTTGTGCAGCAGATCTGTTCCCAGGGCATGCCCGCTCCTGCAGAAGAGTCGTACCTGTTCGAAGTGCCTGCCTGCTGTGGCAGAGAGAGCAGCTTGGATCTGCCCACTAAACCTTGCCAGGCCCACATGGTTTAAAAATGCAATACAATACAATGCAGCATGCTTTTCACACGTAGCATCCATTGATTATTGGTGGGGGTTAACTGTGCGTTGGGGTTTTTGTTTTGTTTTTTCCCCTTTCCTTCCCAGTAGCTAAAAATGTACAGTGCTTCAACTAGGCCAGGCCAGTTACTTGACAGAGGAATGAGGGATGTGTTGCAGAAATTTGTTCTTTACAGAAGCTGGAGATCAACCTTGAATGAAATGAGGCTGAATCACACTCGGTGTCTCTGTGGGTTCCAGGTGCAGTGTTGCAGGCAAGCTCTGTACTTGAATTTGCTGCTGCAGGTTTCCTGGCAGACTGTAAGCACTGTAGTTCACAATGAACCTATTTAATTAGAGCGAGTTGTGTAGTGTGGGGGGAAATTTGTAAGGACTTGCAGCACTGGAAACTGGCAGATTTTTAAAACACAGCTTTACCTGCACAGTGTAAGAGGGCAGAGGTTATTAAAGATCCAGAGTGAGATGTGGTGTTTGGCAATTAAGGTTCTATTACATATTTATTTATAAGTTAAGTGGGGGGAGAGAATAATCAGTGTTTTCATTCCTAGAATGAGCCCCTTTTTTTTTTCTTTTTTTTCCCTCCCCCTCGGGGGTTCATTTGGATTTTTAATATTCACAATTAGGTTCTCAATTTTAGGTATCAGTACATCCTAAAGTTAAAGTGCGGTCCTTTCAGGGTTCTGTCAACAGCTAAAGTGACATCCCCAGCTGGTAACTTGCACAGAGGCAATGGAGTATGATTTTTAATTCCTCAAATGGCTGCTATATTAATATTTATCTTTTCCATGATCTCCACTTCTGTACAGAACCCCCGAAAAGTGTTAATCCTCAAGATGACAAACCTATTTATTGTTCAGCAGTTACTCAGTGCTTGTTCTGTCAGTGCTTCTTTGCAGATTTTGACCAGAACCTGTATTTCCTGTATGACTTTTGAATATTCTTCACATGAACTAATGTGTGTGTGTGTGTGTTGAAACGGCACATATGAGATGTGTATATACACAACAAACTTTTCAGAACCTCCTTGAGAGCCAGCAACACATCTTAAAGATTAACACTGAAACACAGGGACTCAAAGCAGACCGTACCTCTCCTCTTCTATTTTCTTTTGTAAGTTGTAGAACAGTTCATTCACCCTATTAATAAGCAGAAGCAGTGTTTAACCATACATTTGAAATGGATATGAAAGAGATGGGATTGCAGATTCGTAACGCTTTCCTATGGAAACTTTAAGTTTTGTATTTTTTTAAATAAATAAAATATCGGGTGCAGAGCCTAATGTGTGTGTGTGGTGGGGTTTTTTTTTTGGTACAACTTTTGACTATAAAAACTTGCATTTTAGTCTATAACATTAAATGTCTCAACATCATCATCTAGTGGTTGAGTGAGAGAAATGCATACAGAATTCTTGCATACAGTTATTAACAGCAGTTTTATACGTGTGTGTATCTATATAACAGTTGGGAGTCAATATTGTCTTTTCAGTCAGTTTTACTTGTACGATTGTACACACCACAGTCGGAAGGTGAATATTTCCAGAGTCCTAAAATGTAGCTGCATTTGTCTACACTGAGAAATTTTAAAACCACACTTTCAGCTCTGCCCTTGTTTCCCAGGAGTCACCACTGCTTGTAAGATTCATCACAGATTTGACACCAGTAGCAACTCTCCCACTTACCCAGGCTTGGGAGCAGCACTAGCAGAGTTCCTGAGCCTGGGTTTACCCTCTGCCGGTCTTGAACTGGGGATCTTTGATGTGGACGCCAGCTGTGTTAACCACTACGCCACAGTGTGCACTTCCATTTACATTACCGTGACAAAGAATTTGACCCCTTCTTAATTTAGTTTATTTTGCATATTTTTCACACTTAAATGTTTCAGTTCATCAAATTTTCACATTAGACAGCAAGCTGAAGATCACCAGGTGCCAATGTTCAAGTATAAAGGGTTTTTAAAAAGCATAAATGTCACTGTGGAGGCTTCCTGGACACCAAAGCAATTCACAGGCGATTCAAGAGAACCACCTAGTGGCTGAAGAGAAATTATTTTTATTAGCTTTGCACACAGTTATTAACAGTAGTGATTAGGGAATGGGTTCCCCAGTTATAAGTTACAACAACGTTGCCAAATAAGGCCAGACATCTATCATCAGTGTTACCATGCTACAGCTACTACATTAGTGTCTCCAGTGACTGGACTGGTAAATGACCTGGTACCTACATGAGTATTTACAATATTATACATGCAGTGGGTGTGTAGTAACTGATCTGAGAGCAGAGAAAGCAGAGCCAGCAGCAGCTTGTGTAGCAAGCCGGTCTCCCATCAAAGACCAGAGGTTTATTCACAATGCACATGTGCAAGCAACCTGAGAAAGCTGCTGTTAATAGGACACAAATGGTCATTAAAAAAAAAACTTCAGTTACAGAGTCCAGTGGCTGGGTGTCAAGCCTGCTTCAAGCCAAATGTGGCCACAAGATGGCAGTAATTGAAAAGCTGGATGTAACAGGCAATGGTTTGCATTATTGGAGGTTTATCCTCTTTGACTGACAGATGGGTGCTAACCAGAGGTGGCAAAAGTACTGACATTCTGTACTTAGGTAGAAGTACAAGTACTTGAGTTAAAAACTACTCTGGTAAAAGTCGAAGTACTGGTTGAACTTCTTTACTCAAGTAAAAGTAAAAAGTACAGGCTCTGAAATGTACTCAAAGTAAGAAAGTAAAAGTAGCTCTGTGGAGGATGTTTCTACCTCTTTCTTACATCTTTCTCCATCGTTATCCGTGATAACGAGATAAATAACTCGTTATCTCGAGAAAACCATCAGAAAAAAAGTTTATAGGTACCATGGCCGCTCTCGGCTCCCGCACTGACCGGAAATGCAAACATTTCTCAGACGCGTTAAACCTAAAGCAACGAGCTTGTTTTGAAAATGTAAGAAGTAGAAAGTACAGATACTTGTGTAAAAATGCAGGGAGTAAAAGTAAAAAGTATTCAGAAAAATAAATACTCAAGTACAGTACAGACACCTGAAAAATCTACTTAAGTACAGTAACGAAGTATATGTACTTCATTGGACTATGAGTGCACCACACATATGCCCTTCCTCTCATAATGCTTCCTGATGTACTCAGTAATAACGCTCTGATGATTAAGCTCTTTCCTGAACAACATAATGTAACACTTGGGGGCCAAGTGACAGCCAAGGATGCTGAAGCAG
>JAVDPK010001199.1:68212-86407 GCA_034780415.1 Cichlasoma orientale
AGCAAACACCCACGGTATGATAACCATGCATTTTAATACCATGGTATACCGTGAAACCGGTTACCGCTGCAACCCTACACCCCAGCAAAATGGGGGCCAGCACAATATTAGGCAGGTGGTTATAATGTTATGCTTGATCGGTGTATATGGGTATTTATAGGTGAAACTTATTCAAATTACCAGAGTCTTGGATGAGGATTGTCTTCAATGAACTGTGAAGCTTCTTCAATGCCCACTTTTTCAATCAGTGCCCGACTGTCTCTCAGGGAGCGGATTTCAAAGTTGATGAGGTTGTCTTTGTTCGGCCTCTCTGGATCCTGTAAGGCAATATCCTTAAAATCTGCTATAAGTAAGTTTTTTACTTTGAAAGTTCAGTCATTGGAGCCATTTTTCTACAGGCTGGCCAGCTTGTTGGGATGACAGTCCTCAGTATCATTTAGCTGTTTCTCTAATCAGTCATTCAGATGGACAAAACCTTCAGAACCCTGGACAGCAGCTCAGCCTGACCAGAACCTGCAGCAGTTGGAGAGCTGCTTCATGTGCCACTATGCCAAGCTTGCAGAGGCTGCAGAGCCAACGAGAACTACTGTCACTAGCTCCAGCACAGGACGGGTGAATTGGAGACTGACTGCAGGATAAGCAGCAACTGGATGACGTGGAGAACTGCCAAAATAGTGACCTGTCTAAGTGGGCCGAGTTGAGTCAAGACTAGCTGGTTAGCATTGACTGAACTTTCAAAATAAAATGCTTATATATGCATATTTAATATCATAAAATGTTTCAAAATAGATACCAGTCAACCTCTTAATCTTCTTCTGTACAGTTAAAGAATAAATGTGGCACCATTATATATAATGTACAGTATTTGGGCTTCATGCAACTTGTTTCAAATGCTTACCTTCATGATTTCATCAAGCAAGACAGATTTGATTTCCAGGTCCTCAAAGTTGCAGATGTATCCAGATGTTTGGATGGGCTCCTGTTTTTAAATAAATCAAATATCTGTAGCACCCTCGCTAAGATTCTTGTTAATGTTAACGCAGCCAAAGTTTAAACTGACATCACACATACTGGCTGAGCGCTCACCTCTGGGTCCAAGTTCCTAAAAACATACATCCTGGTCTTCTCCATCATAGCGAACAGATCAGGGTTGTCGTTCGCCCATTTCATGTCCCAAACATCTTTGCGCTCAAACTTAGACGGATCTCCTGTGGATGCCTGGTTTCCTGCGCCGTCGTCCGTGGAGGCATGAACTTCCAGGTCCAACAGAGTCATTATGCCCGCAATGTCGATTATGGCCAGACGACTGGAGAAAATAAAGATTATACATGACAGCACTAAGCTCCAAAATGCAACCTAAGTCAGAACGTGATTAACACAACACACACCTTGAGTTGCAGTTTAAGGAGAGATAATGGGCTCTGTTGCTCAAAGTGTATTTCTGGATGAGAACAACATTTGGGAGGCTGTATCTGTGGAGGGTTCCAGATTCACGACCCTGTAGACACACACACACACTTTTATTGTTTATGATTCCAGGGGCAGACTTAGATACAGTAAGCAAAGGGCCTTATAACATAATGAACACCTGAAAAGAAACATGATACACATGATGCACAAAATGCTAAAACAAGTTAAAATCCATGAATTCTGATTTGGCACAATTCTTTAAAATAAGCCTGGATCCTTGTTTCGGAAATACACGCCTGCTGTGTATCATGGAATGAAGAAAATAATTCATGGATACAAATTGTAAACAAATACATGGTCATATTCATATGAATCAAGTCCAGTTATAGCTAGCTCAATCACAGCACAGACCAGCATCTCTGAATGAAGAAACGTCTGGTTAATATTTATCGTTTCATAACACATTTTTAACCGCATGCACAATTTACTTGGGCAAGTTACCCAGGTATATTTTGCAATTTGTTTTTGACCCCTCTGAGACAAAAATACAATTGATTTACTAGTCACTGATAACCAACTACCACTGGCCCTTCTGGCATAGTGTCTCCCTGCTAGTGTGCTGATCAGGTCACTGTTGTGGCCATCCCCTAGATTTATAACCTGTGATGTTACAGACTTTAACTCCACTGTCTTGGATTGCAGCTCCGGACAGCTCTGTTCTGAAGACACGCTGTGACCTTGAGGATCACTAACCAGAACCTGAAGCAGGTGGCGAACTGGTTCTTGTACGTACCACAATCAGAGTCTTATCTGTAGCTGTAATGCAACAGATGGGATCCCGAGTTGCCTGAAACAGAAGCACAGACATACAGCGTGAGAATTATGATAATCCATCTTAGTTTAAGTAAAAAAAAAAAACATTTTCTCAGTAGCCAGCAGTTAAATTAGTACTTTTCCAACCATTTATTTGCATATTTTACGTACATCAACATAAAAGGTTGAGTTGAAAAAAAAGGGGGGTATTTAATTTCAGTGTAATCAGACAGTAAGTGTTAAATTTAAACAAGAAGAGTCTCAAAAAAGATTCACAAAATTCTTACTGTGAAGACTTTTGTGAAATCTGGGCTGTTGTCAGTGGCTCCAGATGGAGTGCTGTCGATGTGATAGACCCTGGAGGGTTAGGAAGTGAGAACACATGAGAAAGAGCCACAGAGACGGGCAGCCAGACAGACAAACAGCTGCTCATTCACCCGACGTGACCTGTGATCCAGGTGTTAGGGTAGCCCTGGCAGAATATTAGGTCGCACCCAGCCACCGGTCTGCAAACTCACATGAATGAAGCCTTTTCACACCACTGCCAGCAGACCTGTGGTTTCATCTAACACCGTGGTGATCTGGCCTTCCTGTATCTTTCCATGACTTACTATCTGTCTACTACCTGGCTTTGTATAATACCCAATATAGTCCTCGTGACGTCCAGTTTGCAATATGTGAAAACTCACCTTTCCCTTCCCTCCTTCTTTGTTCTGGTCACTTGGTTGATCTCCAGGGCAGTCAGTTTTTTTGCCACTCTGTACTGCCATATGTAGAAAGCTTCTTTGGATGCAGCGATAACGTGCGTCTTGGTCATGGTAACAAAGAGTGGCTCTGAAGAAATAAAAAAGTGAGCATCCCATGAGGGAAAAGGTTAAAAAACAATAGCAGATGGGACTGTCTGAATCTAACAGTGCCAGCAACGGGAAGATCGAAGCCTCTCCGTGATGGAAACATCTGAACTTCAACATGTAAAAGATGCTGTGCTGAGGGTGACACTACTAATCTCACAGCACACATTATATACGCCAGTTCAATTTTACCCTACTCTTAAGATTAATACTATCAAACCAGCCAATCACAGCCAACACAAGCACTGACTGAATAATGGAAGAATGATTTTCAGCCACGTTATATCAGACAAATTAATGTCTGTAAGTCAGTGTCAACTGTAAACAACTTTCTATACTTTCTGTGGGTAAATTCTGACACAGTTTGAGCACAACAGCAGAAACCTACAGATGGCACACACTTCATTTTGGCACCGTTTGTCAAGTTGGGATATCCGAAGCTCATCCAGACCACTGAACCCTTCAAACCTGCAGAACTCTCAACATGCAGAAACAGAATGATCTGCAACATAAAGGCAGCCAGTGCTCACTGCTACAGGAAACTGTGGGTGGCTGGAGGTGTAAGCTCATATGTCTCTATAGATGTGGTGTGATCTCTCACACTGGCTTGGAGACGAACACTAACCACGATCATTCCACTGCTGCGCCACAAGCATTCCTCATCATATGTTACTCACCGATGTTGATGTATTTAGAGTCCAGTGGTGTCCCGATGGAGTTGAACAAAATCAGGACATACTGAAAAACACACAGTGGAGCGACATCATTCTGCACGTCAATTTCAAATTCTATGTCAAAACAAATTGTCCTCCTTTTTGGGGTGTGAGGTTTTAAATTGTACATTACCCTCGCATGACCCGCAGATTCTACCTCAGCATCCTCCTGTGTGCACCAGATTGGAAAAAACAGGAGGCAAGACAGCAGAGAAACATTTGTGATCCTCACACTACTGTAAACCCACTATTTATATTACCTTCACTAACTCTACCACTAAGGCTGGGCGATATGTTGATTTTTAAAAATATATCAACATAATTTTATAAGAGACAAATATGTATAACCAATTAGCAGCGCTTGCTTGTATTTCTCCCTCTGCTCTGGTCCATCAACAAATAACTTTGACGGAATATATTAACTCAGTGTTAGAAATGCACATGTGAGAACAGACAGCACACTTTGTGAATTTGCAGAAGCAATAAAATAAGAAGGAAATCCCTCTCTTCAGAGCCAAAAACATCATCATCATCATCATTTTAACCTTGTAGAAAACAGCACATGCTGGTATTTTTGTGTGACCTTTGTGTTTAAACACTAGCTGCACTTGCAGACACACAACTATAAAGTTGGTAACTCCATGCAAACGTCACACACAGCGCATTTTAGTTTCTGACACACATTGCATGTAAACTTAAATGTAACAACACAGAACAAAACAATGTTTATTTGCTCCTTGCAATGTGACCTCTGACCTTTGAAATGACATTTTTATATTTTATTTTGTTCAGTGTTCTGGTCTGTATCGCCCAGCCCTACCGAGTCAGAGACTGAATAAGCAGCACAGACCTTTAAAGGTACTTTTTGTAAATTTCTGTGATTAAAAATAGATTTTTAAACTTTCACAAACAGCTAAAATGATCAACATTTATAAAGCATGTGTGTGCCGTGTTAAAGAGATAAACCGTTTGAACCAGAACTGGGCTGTATTTTTGTGTAATTCCACATTTGACCAGAATACAGCGCAAAGACTGAGGACTTATGCTTCAGCGCTGGAACCTAAGGTGTAACCGCAAACCCCTCTGAACCCGTAACCTACGGTGTAACCTGACGTGTACCTCCCTAAAAATGGAACTGCACGTTGAGTCGACACAGGCCGCGGCTACTGTGATGTCGATTCCTCCTGTGCATTTCCAGCTATTTTTAGCCGCAGTTTTTAAATGTAATCAGTGACAAAATAACAAACAAAATCTCAGTATAAGGAATAATAATCATAGCATCAATATAATGACTGACAAATGTCAGCAAATCCCTGGAAAAAGATTGCTGAAACTATCGAAATGGATGTGAGAGAATGTATAAAAAAAAGTGGAAAAACTTGAGGGACAAATATGTTTCTATCTGCTGCCACCTCACGTAAAACACTGGAAGATGATCACACAGTAATTAACAGATAATGCACCTCAAACAACCATAAAGGCTCTACAAAGATTCCCCACAGAAATCTAAATCAGGCCTAAGTCAGTAACCTTTATTTAAGTTATTCGTATTTGCAATGGTGGCCTGGAAAAAGGCAGAGCCTGGTGAGAAGCTAAAAATAAATATCAAAAGTTAAATAGCAGCACAACCTCGAGAACAGAATTCACCCACTTGTAAAATACTGTAAATTCTGCACAGGATAATTACAAACAGTACCTTTAAAATCATACCGAGTAGTAACTCATGTATCAAATGAGTTTGTAGTTTCTGATAAATGGTAGAGATCTGGTTTACTCTCACTTTAAGGTCACGTAATCTACAGGTGCTCATACCTGAGGCTGGGTGTTGTCTGCCTTGCTAGCCAGGATGCAGAAGTCCCCAGAAGTGGTGATGGACATCAAGCTCTTGACATACTTGACAAACTTCTCATTGTTTTTGGTGTCCCAGAATACCACACAGTACTCTTGGCGTTCTGGCTTTGTGTAGGCGTAGACCACCGTGCTGCAGCAGTAGCCCCACTGTTACAAGACAGAAAAAGGCTGGGGAGATGCACCTAAACCCAGGTTTACAATCACAGAGTGCTAAGCGCTACTGTTTCAGTCATCAAAGCAGATTAAACCTTCCACACAATGACAAATGCAACTGGAGTGAAGAAATGCCATCTCTCTAATAATTAACAAACCGAGTGGAAAAATGTTAATTACCAGCCAAAAGCCACAATTGTGTGAACAGATGATTTACAAACACTAACTAAATATTTCTGATGTGTCCATTCTTCTTTTTGCAGATCTAACTCTTTAAACAAGTTTCAGACCTTTAAAGTCACACAACACACACACTGACACGGGATCAGATTGTGTCATGCTTTTCACTCTTTTTTTTTTTTTATTCCACAAAAACAAAAGTTTCATTAGGTCCTCTAGGACTGTTGCCATCAATGTGTCATGACTAGCCCTGAATTTAAAAAACAAATGATAATCATTGGATAAATAACATAGTCTACCATAACATAACACATCTAACATAGACTACACTCAGTGAGTTTATCTTGATTTCATGTTGTCCTGCACACCTGACCAGAATCTTTAAGTGGAGCAAAGTGTCTTCTCGTGTTTCATATTCATTTTACACTGAAATATTTTGAAAATGATGTAAATATCAGGAGAAATCCTCAACATGCACTGCACTTGGCCGAGCACTCAGTGTTTCAAGATCCTGACAACACCTCTGTCCCAAAAGCTCTCACACAACAACTTCCACTTGGAATGAATTCACCCTCTTAAACTGTGACAGTAACCAGATAGACAGGGCTAATTCTATCAAACTAGAGTTTTACCACAATTTTTTAAAGGGTAAAAGACATTTTTCTTGAGTCACAGGTGTTGGCATGTACCTTATAATCTGGTCTAATGTTGGCAAAGTAGATAAAAGACTCCACAGCCAGGGCAATGCGCAGCCCTCCTCCCTCCCAGGCAACTCCTGACATCTGCTTGCCGGGCATTTTGAGCGTTCTAAGATGCTGCACAGACAAAGAAGATCATTAACATGGTTTTTTTATTATCTGGGTGTCTACAGTTATAAAGAAGACATTTACACAACTTCAAATAAACAAGGAAGGACCAACACATTCAAAGTGACACTTCTTCCCAATAATCACACTGGTGGCGTCCATTCAAAATTAATACAAGGTTAAAAAAATAATAATTGGTTATGTTTAAGAATACTGTGTTTATTCAAGTGAAATAAAAAAACATTTTCCATTTTCAGCTCGTCACACTGGGGCCGAATCCAGACACCCTTCAGAGGAAGCTCATTTCTGCTACTTGTATTTGCGATATCATTCTTTGGTCACTACCCACAGCTCGTGGCCACAGGCGAGGGTAGGAACGTAGAGTGACTGTTGAATCAACAGCTTCACTTTCACACTCAGCTGTCTCTTCACCACAACAGGCCGGTACAGCGTCTACATCACTGCCCATCTACCAATCCACCTCTCCATTTCCCGCTCAACTCATGAATAATATCCTGAGATACTCCGTGACTTGGGGCAGCAACTCCTTCTCAACCCCGAGTGGGCATTCCACCCTTTTTCACCTGAGAATCATGGCCTTAGACTTGGAGGTGGTAATGCTCATCCCGCTTGACATGGCTGCAAACCAGCTCACCGCAAGCTGGAGATCATCGCTCAGTGAAGCCAACAGAACAGGCCAATGCATCAGGGAACTCCTAGTTTTTTAAGCGTGCTGTATAAATATATGTGACCTGACTGACTGCACGTGGAAAGCAAACATAAAACTGGTGCACTCTGTCGAGGGTTGTTCTCTCAACCTTTTGAGGGTGTAGCAGTTTGCCAATGTTAAACTTGTTATCTTGGAAATGGACCAGCCTTCCACCACACAAAGCCAGCTTAGTGAAAAAAAAAATGGTGTTTGTAAAAGAGATTGTTGAAGACAAATAAATTGGTGTGGTGGGATTGTTTGCTTGTTGCTGCAGAGTAAAATCTTCTTTATTGACTAAATCCGTTCCGTGGTACACACTCTCCTCAGTACTAAGATCATGTTGCCCTTTGGCAGATTACTGTGAGGATTACTGATTATTGTACTAAACAGTACCAGATAAAGTTATGTAAGTCAAAAACTGGACTCCTGAGACCTGCAAAGCCCAAAGCAAGCTTACAAAACTTTTCATTCTGAACAGTGAACTTCGTTCCAAGATCTACACTATCATCAGCCTCCCATGCATGCCTGGATCTAACCTGGATGCAGATGTTAATACCATATAGTATATAGAATATGAAAGCACCGGCTAATATGAACCTAACCTTATAAAGTCTTCATCCTCACCTCTCCAAATGGAGTGTAAAACTGCACCACATTGAATTCTTTGTCCATTGTGGCTCGAAGGGAACCTGCCACAGCTAGCACACTGCCACAGTGGTTCCACTGGATACTGACCACGTTCATCAGAGTATCGATGCACACTGGGTCTGCAGAGGAGGAGCATGAGCATAGACAAGCATCATAAACAACCATTTCATTTACCATGAGCAACATGAAAACACAGCAGTGTGTGAAAGGATTTTTTTTTTTTTGTGGCTTACTTTCATCACTTTCATAACGCATGATTTGGCATCTTCCATTATCAAAACAGACGGCAAGACATGGACAGTCTGGCTCAATGTAACCCCCACTTCCTGCATACCAGTGGATACCTGCTATACTGACAGCTCCAGTCACACTGGCGAGACAGCTGATGGTCATTTTCATCTGAAAGCCAATATAGATTAGTAACAGTCAGCACAAAGTCTGCTGTAAGTGTACAGATGGACAGACAGCGACCGATCCCAAATCTCTGTAAGTCTAGCAGGGCAGCCATTCCAAGCTGGAGCGCATAGTAAACAGACATTTGTTAATATGTGTCCTATTATAATTCTCCCTAAAACAAACCTTTTTTTTGTTGTTGTCTTAACTGTAACTGTGAATCATGCAAAGCTTCTCTGGTGGATCCAAGAACAGACCAGCAGCATTTCAACTTATGCACTCACTATGAAGTTTCCTTGATTGTCATAGATGTGTACTTCCCCATTGACCATGCCAAAAAGGAGGATCTTGCTGTCGGGTGACCACGCCACATGAGCAAGCTGGCTTCCCTTTAGTTCCTTCCCCCAAATCCGATTTCCTTTAAAAACCAACAAAAAAAGATTTATTCATATTTATGTTCCCAGAAAATACAAAAAAAATAAATTTTGTTAAGTAGTCAGAAGTTTACCATCTACAGATCCAACAATGACTGCCCCATCTTCATACACAATACAGATCTTCTGCCCATCTGCATTCCAGCTTATGCTCCTCACCACTGACTTGTTCCTGTTGTTGATCATCTCCTCGTACCATGCACCTTAACAGACACAAAGAACTGTAAAGCAGCAGCAGAGGATGGACGGATGGATGAACGGATGGACGGACGGAGTAATCACCTCTGTAAAGCATCCAAACAATGATGAGTCCATTCTGATCACTGGTCGTCAGCTTTTCATGCTGTTCATTCCATGTGACCACTTGCACCGCACCTGTGTGTGAGGCAGTCATTATGTACTGGATCATTTCTGAAGGCTCACTTTAGATCTGTGAATACAAATATCCTATAACTGAAAACAATGACTATACAATAACTCACCACTGTGCCCCTCTAGAGTCTGGTTCATTGACAGATTACTGGGTGCAGCGAGACCTTTGAGTTTAGCATCATCTGTTGACAAGTTATGATAAAAGAGATCAGACCATTAACGTGGAATTGTGTAGTTTCTGAGGTTGCATTATTTTTGTAGGGTTTGTGGTTTTTATCATGGTTATCAAATACAGTGCTGTTTCCAGAAATTACTGGGACCTGGTAAATATGAAAGAAAGCAATGAATAAAAAAAAAAAAATCATACAAAAGGATTTGCAGATTGAAAATGGAAAAAAGACACTATATAAAACACTGAAACTGACCAATTTCAATGTATTTTGAAAAATATTTGCTCATTTTGAATTTGATACCAGCAACACGTACCACAAAAGTTGGGACAGAGGCAACAGAAGACTGGAAGAAGAACATCTCTTAACACATTAGATTAACTGGCAGCAGGTTTTCAATATAACTGTGTGCAAAAGCACACAGTTGGCCATTTAGAAACACCAATTAACCTAACTCAACATCTTTGGACTGTGGGAGGAAACCATGGGGAGAACATGCAAACTCCACACAGAAAGGCTCGGGCAGATTTGAACCCAGACCTTCTAGCTGTGAGGCAACAGTGCTAACCAGCGCACCACTGTGCTGCCCATTGCCCCAAATTGGATAAGCAGTTAGGAAAAAAGAAATCTAAATAAAATACATTTTTGCAAAAAGGTAAAAAAACAAAAAAATATATATATGTAATAAAATGTGATAAAGCTATGTAAAAAGTTGAATATAATACAATATAATGGCTCCATGCAATAAAATAGAAAGCAAAATAAAACTGAATAAAATTGGCTTATGGCATACAGTATAAAAATACATGAAAATCATTCTGCATGCATTTTATTCTATTTTATGTATAGTTTACACATCTTCTCAAATATGAAGGAACAGTGTACATACATAACAACAGCAGTTTTGACCAACTACTTACAGGTGACTGAACATAGAGGCACAAGAACTGAGCCAACAGTCTTATGAAAGTTTAAAAAGATTTCCATGATGCTGTAAGAGCATTTCAAAAACCCTTAAATCTGAATCACGTGTGCGTTACATAACAACTACGACTGCAGCAAACACACACAGCTGAATGTATGGGATGATATTAATCACAGACACAATTTCACAGCAACATATTTGTTACGCTGTCAGTGACAAACTGTCACTAATGCAAAACAGCTGAACAGTGCCCAACCTACAATCAATGGCCACTTTGTTAGGTACACCTGTTCAACTACTCTTTAACATAAATATAAGATAAGATAAGATAAAACTTTATTGATCCCACAGCGGGGAAATTTGTGCATCACAGCAGCTCCATACAGAGAAGAATATTAAGATGAATAAAATAAGACAAATTAAATAAAATAAAAATAGAGAAGAAAAGAAAAGAAAAAACACTATATACATAAAATATATATCAACAATACACATATACATATACACACATGTACATCAAAAACACTATATACAGATATCAAAATCGGACATATGTAATATGTAATCGGACAATCACATGACAGCAAGTCAAGTGATTCAGGCATGCCTGTTTGCATGCATTTATACTTGTTAATTTTTTTTTTTTTAATTTTAACATTGTTTACTCTTTTTTTAAACTATCAAAGCGGCTCTATGGTCGAGTGTAGACTGAGATGGTACGGAAATCTGTGCTGCTGGCTCTGCTCCCCCCTTACCATCTTACCTGTCTGTGTTTCCAGCTTCAGTACTCTCAGAAGACCATCGTCTCCTCCGCAAGCAATGAAGCCCTGATCTTTGTTCCAGGACACACATTTTAGATGGATGTTGTTGGGAATAGCGATCTACAAGACATGGAAGATAACTATTAACCATCACTCCGTCTTACCTGGCGTACTGGCGGCCTGTGTGGTGAGCCAGGTAACTGAGCACTCACCTTTTTGCTGAGGTAGATAAACATGTTACACTGCACAGATAAAAACACACGAAACTTTTCACCCTTCAGTATTTAGTCTCTGTAAGATGAATTCAGCGTTTGCGTTAGCACAAACCGCGCACGTAGCTAGTTATGAGCTAGCATTAAGTGCCGTAAGCCGTTACCGTCTAAATTTATAGCCTCGGAAATTTACAGATTCGCTGCAATAAGAGTATGCGACGCTTTCAAATATATTGGAAAACACTTGAAAATCGACGTTTCGTAGCTTATGATGGCATGACGTGAGCGCTCAGAACCTGTAGCTTCCCTCAGTCTCCCGTGGTAACCGTAAACCGGAAGCGTAGAGACTGGCTGCTCCCTGGTAGTTGTAGTTTTTTTGTTAGCTCTGGCAAAGGCATTGTATAGAGCCCCTTAAGTCCTGTGCGATGCTATATTTTAAGATTATTTACTACAAATAAATACCCACTTTTAACAACTTCAAATGCACACAGACAGCCATATTTCTTCAGTCCTAGTTATGCTGTTTGGCGGCAGCTACTTGTTTGTTTTGTTTATGTTGCCGGGACCAATGCCTGTAAAAGTGCTGTCATAATTTGTAAAAACAAAGAGACACATCTAATATAATATTAAAATAAATAAAATATCTAATAATAATATTTCCTGATTTTAAACTGTCTGACAATAATCTTACTGTCTGTGATAAAGGTCAAATATCTTATTGCAGATCAAATGACAGATAAAGAGGATGGGCCTATTTGGAAGCAGTGCCTCGTGATGTGTGTAAAAAGCTGTCTACCATACCAGACTTTTCACTTTGGTCCACAAAAAAGTCCTCAGTCAGCCCTCAAAAACGTTTTTCACCCTTCAAACAAGCAAAATAACATAGTCCTATTGTGGTTACAGATCTATGAGCAAACCACCACATACGCAGTCACAACAGCCCTTTATCTCAGCCTGAACTTTACTGCTAAAGCTTAATATCCTGTATTTAATAAAAACAAATACAAGCTGACACAATGACTCTTTAATTTTGTTCTTGCATGTGTGTACAAGTTTCACCTGCCCTATATTTGAAAAGCATGATGAAGTTGTGTAGAAAGATCTTTGATCATGCAGTTTACCTGTATCATAGGTTTAGCTTTCTACTATGAAACTGCAATTCCTGTATAGTCTATAGTCTTTAGCAATATCTCTACTTTCTGTAAATTGCTTGAAATACCCTGCTGCTCGACAAGTTAATTTCCCCTAGTGTGATCAATAAAGATGTCTGTCTAAAAAAATAAAATTTGCCTTTGCAGCTGCATCACTTTAAAGCTGTGCTTGAAGAAACATATTCTCCTCTCTTCATTTCAACATCTTGCTGAAGCCTCCACATCTCTTGGCCAGTGTGTGTGTATATCATAATAATCACAATGAAATTAAGCAAATTGTGCTCTATAAAAATCTCACGACAACTGATACACAGGCATTTGTATAATTTGTATACATGGGCCATCTTTACAGAAATTTACCTGCTGTAAAGTTCTTCTGTTATACGATTGCCTTGTGGGTATAACAAAAAATAATAATAATATAGAGATGTGAACATGGCACTATCCCATTCCAATAACCTTAACCCTGCCGCCAACTAACAGCTGGAAAGGTTTAAAGTTTTCCATTTGCTTTCTGAGACTCCAGTTTTTGCAGATTTTGAGAAAAGAAAATCTTACAGACCACCAGCAGAGCTTTATGAAATAAATACGGTACAATGCGTAACAAGATGCATTGTATTATCTAGTTTCATCAAGTTTTAAACATGTTAAAATGATATAAAACATACATGTGAAAATAGCACAATATAAGAGGTGGTTTGGATAATTTGTTTCAGAAACTTTATTTTTCATGTCCAGCTAAATACCTCATACAAAATGAATATACAGACAGTATACAGACCCAGTATATAGTATGTCTTGCACATGACCGTTCATTTCAACAAAATACAGTACATGTAAGTATGGTATGTTCTCAAAACGTTGCATTGAAAAGATTTTCATGGCCAAGTGTGCAAAATACTGAAACAGTAAGTCCTTGAACTACTTTTCATATGCTGCAACCAAAATACTGATCAAATCTGTGCAACAAAAAAGTAATGAAATATTTCAGGTGTCAAAGAGAGGGATTATAGTACGTCACTGTGATGTAACATGTGCCATGAGCCTGTGGATCAGGCTTTATATTTGGTCTTTTCTATAATGTTGCAATCAGACAGACAACTTTAACACTGTTGTTGCGTAACAGACTAGCTCATGTCTTCCTGTTACGGAGGCTTAGTGTTCCACCAGGACCTACACCGCACTGATAGAGAAATGCTCTCAAAGCAGTGAATGCACAATAAGAAAGTAACAGACTTTCTACTTAATTCATAATTAAAACATTAATTATAGAAGTACAGATGAGTTCATTTAGATGTCTACATGTCTATAAATAAATTGCCTTCCATATATGAATATGAACCCATGACTATCTCAGGTTTTCTTTAATTGTACAGGTATGTAAACATTTACAGCAGTTTCACCTGACTTTACAGCAAGAAGTAAAAACAGACTGGGCTGCAAATGGAAAAAAAAAATGCAGGTTCATAATAACAAAACAACTTCTCGATCACTAGAACACGGTATGACAAATAAAAACTATGCACACTTTCAGATTTTAAGATCTGAGTTTACAGAAGTTTAGAGACTGACTTCCTTGGGTCGTGAAGACGGATGCAATGCTTGTCCTCTGGTGGTATCGCTGCTCTTGATATTACTGTTGCCTTTCAATCAGATTCACTTTGTCTGAGAGTTCATTGAGTGAGACGCACTGTCAAGGAAATAGCAATTTTTGACTTAACGATGTTAACGTTCAAGTGACTCGAGTGGGTTGTTTTACATGGATGCATAATCTGTTCACCTGATAGGACAATTTTTTTTTTTTTAAACCAAAATATGTTTATATTCCCTAAGAGCCTCTACAAACTTGAAAGCTCAGTTTCATGGAAGCAATATTAGCCTCCCTACTTTACAAGTTTTATTTAGTTTAGGTTTGAAACACTGGGAAATATTAGCATCTTTGAGTAAAACACATAAAACAAAGTAAAAGTTTTATGCATTAACTATGGTGCTGGAATATAGCACTGTACAGTTTGGCTAGTACAGAGACACAATATAAAAACACATTTCTTTTACACAATTATTACATGTTTAGGAAAAAGGATATGCTTTCTGCTCAGCTCCTGAATGGTTGACTGTACTTTTTTCTGGAACACAATCTGAGCTTCACACATGCAGGCATCCTCAGTTATTTCACTCCTCATTTCCTCTGAAAGAACAGAATAAAATCATTGGGACAGTCAAACAATACAAGAGGTGCTTTGTCACGACTTGTGTTGCCTCTCTGCTTGTTTAAGGATCAGCAGTAGCAACCAACATGTTTTAAACCTTTCAAAGAATCAATGCTGTGTAAGGAAACAATTTTAAAGATCAATAAATCTGATGAATGTGATTTAGGTTATTGATCAGATGATATGCATCAGTTGAGTGTGAGTGAGATCAAGTGTTAAACATGGATTTCACGACATATAAACAATGATTTAAGCTATAATATCCACATGTACAACAATAAATCAATGGGGAAAAAAGAGAAACAGGTGACTCCAGTCAAAGATTTTTGGGGTTTCTTTAGTTGGGCCAAAGTTCTTCAGTATTCATAGCAAAAACTTCCACTGCAGTACCAGCATGCCATACACCGGCACAGGATATTTTAATGTTCTATAATCTTCGCTGCACCAGTAGAAGTACTGCTTGCCACTGGACTTGGCATTCTCGATTACAGTCAGCTGCAGACTTTTCCACAAATGAAGAATGAAAAAAGGAAAAACATAAAACAGTATTACATAGTTATTATTGCAATTAAATAGTTAAGTTAAATATTGAAAACTTAAAATGTACAGATTTATAGGTAAAAGGCATATCAGTATTATAGGCTTGACCAATTTCCCATGCAGAGCAGTATCTGGAATTTGTGGAGGCTGGTTTTAGTCTGTATCATCTGCATATAAAAGATGGATGTAGCCACTGTGACATCACACATCAGTCTTGGTTGCCGCCATTTATTTATTTATTTATTTTTTTGGAGCCAAATAAGGATGGAGAGTTAAGTTATTGGCTAATGCTAGCAAGCTTGGTTCATGAGCTGCATCCCTAAATTGCACACGTGTGACACACATACAGTCTAAAGTACTACACCAGAACTGAAGCACAGACAGTTTTATAGCCCCAGAGGTTTCTGCTTGGTCTGTATCTACATGTATGTTCATGGAGCTCGCTATAATCCGTGTGGTTCTCTACTGAGGCATTAACCAACCATGTTCTGCTGTAACTGGTGTCAGCTACACTCATCTATAAGCCAAATTTAACCACCCAAACTGTTTGAGATGAATTTCTGGTTGGTAAGACTGAGTGCTGTTAGAGGCATGGCTGTTTATTCTTTTCATGGTGCTCCTGTTGTTCCTTTCAATAAATCAGTGCACACACACACACACACAGCGTCAATGACTAATCACTGTTGCCTCTGCATTGGTTTAATTATCCTTAAAGTACCCCACAAATTTCAGTTATGTTAATGCTAATGTTAAATGGCAACATCTTGCACTCCAATCGTGTCACAGGCTCCTTAACATCCATAGTGCCCGCTTAATGTAAGATGGGTGCTCAGATCGATGTGGCAGAACTTGTGGGTTTCCCAATCACCCAGACACCAGGGATCACATAACTTTTGATTGGTATTTTCTTGATACTTAGGTCTACATGTGGGTTAAGGTGCAGAAAAGCCACTCGTCTTTGCATACAATCCGACCAACTTTTATAAAAATGGTTGGGCTCATCCAGATTTTTTCATACAAACTCCTTGAAGGAAAATGGTGAAGCCTGTAAATCCTGTTAGAGAACATGAAACATAAATATAAATAATAAAAATATAATACTGGCATCTCACCTTATGGCCCAACCCTTAATTGATGAAGTCTCTCCAAATGGGTAAGATATTTTTAACAGCACCGGATAAACAGTAGAGGGCTTGATTCATTGTGGATCTTTGGGGAGTGTGTGCCGTATCTCTTAGTAAAAAGTATGGCATATCTCCTGGGCTATGAGAAATTACACAATACAGAAAACCTACGCTTGATGATGTATGTTGACAAAAAGTGAAAATTCTTACGGGAACATGTTTTCTGGTCTGCGTTCAGCACGTATCCCTCTCGACACTCGCATGTGTAAGAAACACTGTTGCTGTGACAAACGTGCTGGCAGTCATGTCCCTGAGCACAAGCATCTGAACCTGGAAGGATATTAACTGACTTGGTAACTCTGTCAACCACAGCTTTGCTGTCACTCCTATAATACAAGGCATGATATAAAAAGTTATCCACCTCCACTCAGTTAGAGCAAAACCCAATTAAAGTTGGCTGACACCCCCTTCAAGATCATCTTCTTGTGCACCTCTGGTCCAGTGGCCCTGCTAAATTTGGATCACTCCCATTTTGACCATTTGTAGGATTTAATTTGCAGCTTCCCCGTGAACCTCAAACATGTGCAGAGAGTAGACAGCTGCTTCTGTGTCAAACTGACCAAACTTTCATGTTGAGAATCATCACTGTTGATTAGAGCTGAGTCTCCAACAGACCAAACAGCAGTGTGTGGTGGAAGAGTCTGCAGTGTCAGAGCCTAAAGGCACTGCATCAGGACGGTAGTGCAACCACAAGCACTTCTGTTGTTTTTTTGACATTCACAGAGTTGTGCACCATGAATTTCTCCCCCATAATATTCTGAGCTCTCTGAGGGACGTAATTCAGCCCAAAAGACCTGAACCCTGGTGCATGCATGCCTACTATTGTGCTAGCATGTACCAGTACACAGTGAACTGAGAAAAGGGAGTTTTTTTTGGCCACATTAACACAATTCCTGCTCACCAACCACCTCCGCTGATTTAGCTTCCTGCAAATTTGTCCTCTTCTTAAAAGAAAATACCAGTGCAGGCCTTCACAGGCTCTTGGCTGGCTTTAGAAGCAATGGGCTGGAGGCAGTTCTGAGGCGCACAAGAAGATTACCTTAAAGGAGATACTGTGCAAATGTAATTTTTTACAAGGTGCATCACAGAACGTTTTGATCTGGATTATATTTTTAGCATTATGTGTCAACACCTTTGATTCAGGATTTCTTGAATTTTTGTGGGACAACAAAAAATGTCCTGAGGTACTGAAAAATTGTTGAAAGAAGGAAGTTTCTTCTTACGTGAGCAGGTTTTCTTATCCACGTTCAGCACATAACCCACTCGACACTTGCAGATATACGAATTCCCGCTGTTGACACATATGTGCTGGCAGTCGTGTCCCTGGGCACATAAGTCCAACCCTGAAAAGAAACACCTCCACATTTGACTGACTTTTACTGGGTAACACGATCTTTGAGCTTTCCTTCAGTTTAAGAGAAAAAAAAACATATTGAGATTTGAGTTTCTTACGTGAGCATGTTTTCTGGTCTGCATTCAACACATATCCTGTTTCACATTTGCAAATATATGAATCATCAGTGCTCAGACAAATGTGCTGGCAGTCATGTCCCGGGGGACATGCATCTGAACCTGAAAGGAAAAAAAACCTTCACATCCACCTGGTTCAGTCACAGAGCTCTTTGTTATTTACTGTGCAGCTCAACAAAACAAAGTCTGAAGCAAAACCAACACACATCCCAAAAAAAGGGGGGGGGGGGGGCTCTTAC
>JAVDPK010001199.1:122735-135826 GCA_034780415.1 Cichlasoma orientale
GCACAAAAAAATTAAAGGAACACCCTGAAACATCAGATCTCAATGGGGAAAAAACTGGATATCTATAGGGATATGGACTGGCTAATGTGTTGGGAATGAAAGGATTCCACATCGTTTGATGGAAATTACCAACGTACACATGTAAAGGAAAAAATAAAAATAGTCCATTTTGCCAAAATTCCATTGCAGCAACTCAAAATGGTACTCGGTGGGTTTTATGGCCCCCACGTGCTTGTAGGCATGCTGACAACATCGGGGCGTGATCCTAATGAGACGACAGATGGTGTCACTGCGACAGTCTGAGGTGCATCGGAAAGACCAAAACATAATGTCCCAGAGGTGCTCTGCTGGATTTAGGTGAGCGTGGGGACCAGTCAGTGACATCAATTTCTTCATCCTCCAGCCTCCCGAGACCATCACTGACCCGCCACCAAACTGGTCCTGCTGAATGATGTCACAGGCAGCGTAACCCTTCGACATCTCTCACATGTGCTCAGGGTGAACCTGCTCTCATCTGTGAAAGCACAGGGCGCCAGTGCCGGACCTGCTGATTCTGGTATTCTATGGTAAATGCAAATCAAGCTCCACGGTGCTGGACAGTGAACACAGGGCCCAACAGAGGACATCGGGCTTTCAGGCAACCCTCATGAAGTCTGTTTCGGATTGTTTGGTCAGCGACATTCACACCAGTGGCTGCTGGAGGTCGCTGGCAACGCTCATCCTGTTCCTCCTTGCACAGAGTAGCAGGTACTGGTCCTGTTGACGGGTTAAGTCGGGCTACCTGTGCAACCTGCAGGGTCCAGGTGTCGCCTCATGCTACCAGTAGTGACACTGAGCCTAGTCAAATGCAAAACTAGTGAAAAACAGCCAGGAAAAAATGAGGAGGGGATAAAAATGGCTCCACCTGTAAAAGCATTCCTGTTTTGGGGGTTGACTCACTGCTGCCCCTCTGCTGCACCTGTTAACTTCATTAACACCCCCTCTGCCACTTAACTGCCCACATCAATATCTCAGGAGTTTAACTGACTTGATGTGATACTCCCATTAAAAAGTGTTCCTTTAATGTTTCTGAGCAGTGTAATATGGTTGACTTCATTGTGTCAGAATTTTTTTTTCTCACAAATGTGTGACTTAAATCACAGAATTTGAGATTTTTATAGTAAATTTTTTTCTTTTTTCTTTGTAAATTTACTGATTTAATTTCCAAAAATATTAAATTCTCTCAAAGATTTGCAAGTTAAAGCTCTGAGAATGTCTGAGTTTTGTCTTTTTTTATTTTAATTTTATTTTTTTGATATTCCCAACTCATTTTTATTCTATTTTTTCTACCGCCAAGGGCTCTAATACATTGTTGCATGTCCACTGACTTTCACCCCAACGGTGTATAAAATATTCTCAATATACACACACAACATATAATTACAATAATGTGTATGATTTTTACAAGGCAGGTGCCACATACTTTGCCCTCTTTGCCATCTCGTTGCCGTCCCAGCGTGGGCTGTAAGGATACGACTTCTGCACCTGAGAGTAGAGCTGACCGCTGTTGGTGAAGTGGTACACAGACTGGAAGGTGAGGGTGGGCTGGTCCCTGGGGAAGTACAGCGGGAGGTCCACTACGAGGAGCAGACAGTGAGAAGAATGAATGGCTGATTGCTGGTGTTCTCTCTCTAACACTATAGTGCCTTTTGTTGTGAACTGGTACTATATCAAAAAAACTTGAATTCAATTACCGTGCACTAAGAAGCAGAAATCTTTCCACATTAGTAGAAGGGTGAGTTTTGTGAATCCCTCGGCGTCATACTCCACCACCCCCCTGTAACGCATACGCGCTGATTACATTCATGTCTCCAATAACAAATTAATGACCGCTGAACACATGCTGCGATTTATCGTCTTCGTGACTCACGTTCCAAAGTGGCTGAGAAAAGCAGCGATGTACTCTCGCCTCTTGTGATAGCCTTGGATGACATACTGCACCTATGCAGGGCAAAGTGAAGGGTTTAGTGCAGCAAAACACAGAAACAGCAAACCGTGTTTGAACATGAGCAGCAATTTATACAGAGAAATGTTCAGAAGGGATTCAGTGGGCTCAATCAAACCAGATAACCCTTATATGACTCATCTGCTGCACCAAGGAAAGAAGCAAGAAGGGCCTTTTCTGGACTTTTTTCTTGCAGCTTCACTTATGGGGACCGGGGATGACCGGAAAAGGAGAATCACATCAAAGGCCAGACATAAATACAGTACCAGTCAAAAGTTTTGATTGTTTCTGTACATAACTGATATGGCTTTAATTTAATCAAACAACATACCCCACAACTGGGTCCATATAAGGCCTCAACCCAGTCAACAAGTCAAAAAACCCTCTAAGTCAGCATCAATTAGTCAGTCCAAAACAAATGCATTCTGACTTTGGATTGAGACAACTGCAGTGTGTTTAAAATCCATCTGGCTGCAGTTTTTAATGGAGCTTAAATGCGCCTTTCTGCCCTGAAAATTTTATGTGGCTATTTCCTGTACTTAAGTTAAGAGGGCCCCAAAAAATGCTGGAAAAAATAAGGTGACTGTATAAGTGCCAGATTTTAACTCAGTAGCAGGAAAAGAAGCATTAAAGTTTAATGAGCTGTTAATTTGTTAACAGTGTTTATTATAAAGAAGATTTTTTGGGTGATATTTTTGGGCATTCTCCTTTAGTTAACAGCAATTAACTACCACTGTAATCAAAATCTGCAATCATTTACATTCAACTGTAATCTGGGACATCCCCACCTTTCCACACGTATACATGGAAAGCTGGAGGTGGAGAGAGGAACAAGACCCTAGTACATAACAAAGTAGTCAAGGGGAACATAGACATAGAGGAAGATATGATGCTGATTAAGACAGACAGCATGAAAAGAAGGAGCTGGGGTGGATGTGGGTTGCAAAGTGGTTTGCAGTAGTCAGCACTTGTAGGATTGCTAAGACGTAGCGTTAATAGCGTCCCCTTTCATGGGATTTACCCATTGTGTAGTAGAAGGGGCTTAACCATTAAACCTGGCTTATACTCGGCTGCACACATGGACACAGACAGCTGGAGGCACCGCGGCCAAGTATTCATTTGTACCGCACTTCTTTGAAGTCTGCTTGAATTCTGCGGACCCGCTTGGTCACCATCTGATTTACTGCGAGCATGGCTGAGCTTGGCTTCTTGGCCTGCCTGAGCTGACCCTGGGAACACACCTCGTTCTGGCTGCAGAGCGCCCGCTCAAGACAACGAGCGCAATTACACCAAATGTGCCACGCCACATTTCAGAAGTGTCCCAGAAACATCTCTTTAGTTTGTGTCACTCGAAATGGTACCTGGTCTATTTTTGACAGAAGCTGAATGAAGAGCAGGAAGTCAGACAGATGAACAGCACAGAGAAGCTGGTCAGTTTTAAAAATAAAAGATCCGGTGCAGGCTCAACGTTCTTCTTCTGAAGCACTCGTTAAAATTGAAGTCTGCAAAGGACGAAATCAAACCTTGTGAGAGAAACAAGGTTACAGACATGAACCAGTGCTGCCCAGCTACAAACCCTTTAAACTCTTTTTCAGGCTTCTTCCAGGAAAAAAAAAGCTTCACAGGTGAAAGTGTTAAAAGCTGGTGAAAGAGAAAGTCCCCCGTCTTCAGCGTCAGATCACAGAAAGATTTTCTGCTTCCTTCTAATCAGAGTTCTAAATCAGAGTGAAAAACAGCCCAAACAACCAGTCAGCAGATGAGAAAATAAAACCCAACAAATCTACATCCGTTTTAGTCACAGTAGCACTAGGTGGCCTCTCGGTTTTAGCCATCTGGGCAGCTCTGGAAAGCTAAGTGTGCCATGATGGGCGACCTTCTCAAAATAGCAGTGGCAGGTCGAGTTTTATTAACAGATACAGTCTGGTCCTGGCACCAAACCTGCGGGGTGGAAACAGCTCAAAAAAATTCTCACATGCCCATATTTACACTGAAAGAGATTTTGTTGTAGTAATCACTCATCCTTTCCATACTGGGTGTGAAGAAATCCTTTCCCAAAGTATTTTCAAAGTAGGACATATGGGACAAAATCTACAGACCTCAGTCTGTTAAAAACCCAACTGTTCAGACAGTTTAAGCTAACTTTGAAATCTTCTGATCTTCTGCTCAATTTGCTTTCCGTTTAGCAGAGACGGGAAGAATGATTAAAGCGACCGTGGGTGTGTGAATGCTGCTTTGAGATAGACTTAAAATGTGTTTTAGTGGAGGAGCCTTATGTCATTAGTCATTTCTCGGTCCAAATGCTCCTTCAGTTCCCAAAAGCAACCAAACACCGGGAGTTAAAATGATCCAGATCCTTTGATCTCGGTGTGGCTGTTCTCCCAGGTCTTATCAGACGTAAGGCAGGTCAGATCATGGGAAAAGGATGTAAACAAAGACAGAAAACTAAATATCAGTGATGTGTGGAGGGTCGGTGAAGCTGGACTTCACCAGCTATGACCTAGAGCTATGATTAGGCCAATGTAAATAACAAACTGCTCTCCTACACGTCTGGGAAGAAGACAAAACTTTAAGGCTGGGCCCATTCACAACAAGAGGTCGCCATTAATATGTTGCTACGTGATCTGGACGGCACACAATAAAAGTCTTGATCTTGATTGTTTTTATTGTCTCAGTCTCATCAACTGCACTGACTCCACCTGCCAGCGATCAGCAAGGTTTCAGGTCTTTGGCGCCCGAGCTCGAGACACAAACGGCGACGCGGCAGAGAGAGGCCGACATCGAGAAAAGGGAACTTGTTATTTGATGCTTTCGGGTTAAATCCAGCCCTGAGCACAAAAGTAATATTACATGTAATCTTTGTACAGGAGAATTGAAATGTCACAGAAGTCTTTAGCTTACCACTCGACAGCTAAATAAGCCGGTGTTAAGAGCTCTCTACCATAGAGTCTGTCAAGCATAACAAGAAAAGACCCTCCATAATTTCCTCATTTCAGTCACCATTTTAATATGAAACCTCTACATGACAGTTTTTTCCTGACTAAACAGTCTTTTCTGTTTTTCAGATAGAAAGATCGCGGTGCTCACTTTAAGGCCAATTATGTTTCATATTTTAGACTCTGTACTGTGAAGCAGGGCTTGCAGGGAGCGAGCGTTGCTGTTTTTCTGTGTTCTTTACTCCATTCCTGAAAAATGTTTTCAATATTTGTTTTAAATCGATTTCTAAGTACATCACTTTAATTTCTCAGAAAACCCAAAAATATTCTAGGAGTAGTTTTCAGTTTTGGTCGACTGGTTTTAGGCAACAGAGAGACGGGTAGTTTGTTTACTGAACATAAATGGACTCACTCGTACAGCCCAGAGGTGGTTCAGTTTATCGCATTCTAAGCAGGTGTTCTCAGACCCACCAAACAAACAAATGCATGCATGCATGCTGCAGCCGACTGAAGCTGACCATGGCCGGGGTATTGGCATGCTGAATGATGGCATGCTTGTCCAAACTGTTGCTGCAGCCTTGTGTGTCCATGAGCGCACCATCTCTGATATGCTTGTCCTTGGGTGAAGCCTGACTGCACAGAGGCACCGAGAAGAGGTGCTCCAGCCTGTACTTGCAGCTGCACCCTGCAGCTGCTTCAGCTTGAGAATCCCCACCCCTGCAGTGCCAGAGCAGAGCAGGCCTTTCCGGATCAGGAGCACATCCAGACACTTCCTTGGCGAGCATTTAGTCCCGATATATCTCCTACTGAACATACCTGGGACACGTTAGGTCGACGAACTCATCAGAGACAGCCACAACTAATGACCACATCACAGCTGCAGGCTGTTCATCCAGGAATGGAGAACAATAGCCGTGCAGTCCGTGCCTCAACAGGTGACAGGTGCTCGCAACACAGCCAGAGGAGGCCATACCCCATATTAAACATGCACATAACACAGAGTTGGTCTATAAAATCGATTTAAAACACAAACTTACATTTCTTTTTTGGGCTGGTGAAGGATGAACTGAAACAGAGAACGAGCCTCTTCTCCGGTAATGAAAGCATTGTGTGATGGTGTCAGTATAATTTGACAACTAATAAAAGTCAACTGACTGCCCGTGTGAGCCCTGAGCAGCCAGAAGCCTGCAGCAAAAGTGCGTGGTTCCTCTGAGGACAAGATCTATCATGATTAAGCTGGAGATGGTGTTACCCAGTGCTGCTGCATATTTATGATTACTCATCAACCTTGTATGAATGACGTTTTGTGAAAGTAGTAATCTCTGAAACACACAGTGGAGTGTGTGTGTGATCTCTGCAAGAATTCATAAAGACAGACACACATTGTGACTCAGCCTCCTGTTCAATTATGTTTACATGAAACGGTGGAGGCGGCAATTTAGCTTTCTCAAAAGCTGCAAGGCCACATACTCAATAAGCTGTTTATGTAGTTACACTGTGTGTGTGTGTGTGTTTTAAGGGAAGTGTGGATCACTGCACTTTCACACCCATACTGAGAAAGGATTTCCTGCCCCCACCGAAAGCGCGATTCGCAGCCAAGTCGTCTTATTGGCTGCCTGGAGGTTTGAGTGATGCAAGAAAGGTGATCTCGCTTCGCAGGTATTCAAACCTGCCCATGCCCACGACACCCGCGTATCCATTTATTGTGTTTGTGCAGGTGTCCGTGGGGAGAGTGATGCAATACCGGCGGAAGTGCTTACTGCGGCGTTATTAAGAAATTGCTTCTCCGCTTGTCACACATTCACACCACCCCCGGCTTTCTTAAAGTGTGACTGATCTGATATTTGACTGTAAATTGATTTTGAACATCAATGACTTTTGGTTCCCTCAGTTACACTAAATATATATCTGACATATAAATGCCTATTTACACTCCAAGGTTATTACAGCCAACGTAAAACTAGGTGTGAAAAAATGTTTTAGCTAACTGAAATGACTACATTTGACCAGGCTAAAATAAAATAGAAGTCTGATGAGGCTTATTTTTAATCTTTGTTTTTAAGCTGGGACATTTAAATGAGTTTGTGTTGTTGTATTATATTATGGTACTGTTCTGAACTTCTTAAATCTTAGCATCACCCATAGCACAACAAATAAAAACTACAAGTAACACTGAAACTGGTAAAACTAGACTAAAACGGAATGTTTTTAACCACAAAAACTAAACCGTAATGAGCCGAACCACACTGGAAACCGAATGAAACAGCAGCAAAAACATTTAACACAATCTACAACAAAATAACGAGCGTTAACCCAGCCTCCAAAACTACCCCCCCCCCCCCCCGAGCATCCACAAATACCCTGAAACACGTCCAGACTGTGGTGGCCCTACCCGACCACCCCACACGACTCAAAGGCTCTGCTGCCAAGAGCCCGCGCCAGATAAAGCAGGACGCCAACTGTTTATGTTAAAAGTACTTCAGCAAAAACTGCACAGGAAAAAATAATCACTTAAAGACAAATACATTCATAAACGTTAATTTCCACTTAATTCCACTTAGGAATGATTAAGATTCCATTATGATGTTTCAGTGACAGAAATAAATGTGCAGAGTTTATAAAAACATGTCCACATATTAGAAATATCGTGACTCACTCTCGAATTCGCCGTCTACTCAAGCTGCTGGGAAATGTACTCGCACAGCTCATTTCTTTCTCCTTCGTATACAGTGAAGAAGCCACTGTGTAGATTAATCAGCCTGATGATTCACGAGTTGGGCTCTCTGGTGCCGCTGCCACTGCTTCGGTGGCAAAGTTGATGTTAATACATTTTTATTGAGACCGAAGCACTGGTGTTTACGTTCACATTCATCCTCTGCCCGACAATTACGCTTTGCCACTGTCTAAGATGTTGAAGAAAAAAAAAAAATGAAAGGTTAGAATAAAACACTCACGTATTATCTAACCTCCTCAGTTTGTGTGTGAAACCTTTACAAGTAGCACTTGCATGAGTACAAATCAGCAAATGTGCGATCTAACTTCAACAAATGTGATCAGAAAAAATCTGTCATCGTTTGAACAATGTGGATTTAATGGGGACTTTTTTATTGTTTTCTCTCATATAGTCTCATACATACTGTTCCAGTGATGGATGCTGATATTAAACATGGCCAAAGATTGTGTTTAGTTCAAATAATGAAGTCAGCATATGTGCAAACAGGGCTTCAGCCTGCTCCAAACCCTCAGACGGGTTTTTCTACTCTGGATACCACGGTGCGTGACGCTGGTGAGCGCTGTGCCTAATATGGTCATTGTCTTTGGCTGAGAGCGCAGAAGCCAATCAGAAGAGAAGCGGCTTAGAGGTTGGATGGTCGTAAACGTGGAGGAGCTGAAACAGTTCGTTTCAGACAAAGGATGACCTCAAAGGTCGCACGAAGGCCTTTTGTAAGATAAATAAGGAACTATTTTCACGTGTCAGTCAAGCAAAGCTGCTCGATAGCTACTGCTCATTAACAAATGCAGCATTGAAAAGAAGAGAGGGACAAAATTCCTCCACAAAGATGTGAGAGACTGATGAAGATGTGAGAGACTGATGATTAAATTTATTGCTGCTAAAGGTACTGGACTGATTTAGCTTTTCACACACTACTTCTGCATTTTGGCTTTGCTTCTGTTAAATAATTAATGGCACAGTGTAATGTGCCGTGTGCTGTTGTTCATCTGAGGTTATATTTACATAATTTTAAGAGCTGGTCGGGAACAGATTCTTTCTATTATGTCCTGATAGGTGAAACCTTAGAACTGATGGAGCACGAGCATTCGAGATGATGCAGCACGGGGCATCTGTGATGCAGAGGTTGATTATTATAAAACCTCAGACTGCCACAATATATACCAGCCCTTACTGTGAACGCTGGGATCACTATCCTGTTCAAGCGTATGTGGAAGCAGACCGCAGTAGATGTGAAAAGGCCCTTTTGTGGAAGCACTCGTGCTCTCACAAGAGATGAACAATGATCTTTAACACGTAAAGAGACACCTGAAAAATGGGGAGCGTGGCTGAAGCAGACACTTGAAACATTTTATTATACTCTTTCCATAATTATATACTCTGCGTCAGTCTCTCAATCTAATTATCAGCACCACGTCAAAAAAAATATGAACGACAACTAAAGATTATCTTATTGAAATTGATTGAGCTAATCACATGTATACGTTTCACGGGGCCCATCAGGCTCGGGAGCCGATTTTCACCAGCTGTATTTTGAGCGGTGCAGACAGCAGGATCGGCTGTCACAGTCACAGCTGAGGTATGTGACAGTATAGCTATGTCAATACAATCCTCACATCTGGAATAAGTGGGAGGAAATAAGTGTTAAAAGGATAAAAGGACTGCACAGCTTGTCCTTAAAAAGACTGCGAGAATCTGAGATATTAGAATAATGTATTTTTTTTCCTTTTACTGTGTTTGTTGGCTTCAGTTTAAAAAACTGTCAAAAACATTTGCAGACAATATAAATATTGCTTTGTGTCTCTGCTAAAAGTCTTCAGGCTGTTTTGAATAAGAGACAGCTCTTTAGCACCGGCCATTTTTTAGTACCGGTCACAAAGTGGTTGTTGGAAAAGATGCTCTCATGCTCGTGTTTTGGGTCGTGTTTATTTTTTCTTTTAAGAACATTTTCATCTCTGTTATACGTTGGGGTGTCTCTTTCCTCCACTGCTCCAGTGATTTATGGTGTTCCCCAGGGATCTATTTTGGGTCCTCTTTTACTTTAAAACTTAAACTCTGAAAAGCACATCTGGCTGACCCCCTCAGAATCATGGGAATTTTTTATACAATAACTTTAGCATATTTAATGAAGCTATACAACACTTTACCTTCCTAGTATGGAGATTTTTGAGTTGTAGGTCCTAAAAATACACACAGCTGGCTGGAATTTTGCGTTTTCTAATTTGCCTGATTCTTTCCTGCACTTTCTTTTTTTTTTTCTTCAAAGTTTTACCTTCATGTATGAAAACTTTCAGGACTAATAAACACGCCATTATAATCTAATTTAATATATTTAATATATTATATCACAGATATAATAGCAAAACTGGCCCAATTTAATGCCTTTGACATACAGTAACACATAGAGGTATTAGTACCCTGTATATTTTCATTTTTTAATACTTTACTTGAGAATATTTTTAAATTTTTATTGTGGGTAATATTTTAGGGGTCATAATCACTATATGGGACAGGCAACTTGTCAAAACAAGTAATAGTGTATGAAAGGGATCCTTTTTAATCTTCCAGCCAGTCATTCTTTCTGCATTCAAACATTTTTATAATAAAGTCATATTTTTACACGTATGAATGCAGCTTATGCCTGTAATGAAGGGACAACACTGGTATTGACATGTTCTATATATTAGTTTGGATCAATCACACTGAAGGCCTGGATCACTGAGGGTCGTAGTGCTTGTTTCTGTTACTTTGTGTCACAGACAATTGGTGTTACTGAAACTAAGATGTAACCATAATACTATTGTCGCCATTAAACAAGTATCCTCGTACTTAGGTTGTGCAAGGATTTGCGATCTATAGTTTAAATTTTAAGTTAAGCTACTCCCAGCACTGGCATTAAATCTTCTTATTGAATGTTTGAAGGGAATAGCATTGAAAGTTTTGCAGTATTTATGCATTTCATTCTCACGTGTTCAAATGGTATTTTAATAAGTGGGGTGGCGTGTTGGTTAGCACTGCTGCCTCACAGCAAGAAGGTCCTGGGTTCGAATTCACCTGGGCCTGGACCTTTCTGTGTGGAGTTGGCATGTTCTCCCTGTGTTTGTGGGGGTTTTCTCCGGGTACTCTGGTTTCCACCCACGGTCCAAAGACATGCACTGAGTGGGGAAAGGTTAACTGATGATTCTAAACTGCACATAGGTGTGAATGTTTGTCTCTCTGTGTTAGCCCTGCAACAGTCTGGCAACCTGTCCAGGGTGTACCCTATGACAGCAAGGATAGGCTCCAGCCCCTGCACGACCTTAAAAAGGGTAAGCGGAAGAAGATGGGCAGAAGAAGATGGATGAATGGATGGACGGATGATAAGTGACAGCTGCAGAAGAGCTAACAAGGTGCTGCTTCACCAAAAATAACAAAGTAATAAAATATTGGATGATAACCTACTAAGACTGGAGCACAGTCTGTACAGTTACTGCACAGAAAGCTGTATTATTTGTCAGATAATTCCATTAAAAATGTTCCAAAAGGCACTGACAGAACAAAGATGGTCAAGATGTCAGTTCAGTTACTCCAATTAGCCGAAATGAAGCCTAGCAGAGAGCTAGGATTTTAGAAGACCTGCAGTTTCACACTGGCTTTACTTTTCAGCTTTACAAGTTGCAGCTTAGGTTAGCGAAGCAGTGAATGTCGTGTCCTAAGCATTTTTTTTAAACTTGCTTTCTAAAAAAAGTGCTAATTATGAACAAGAGTCCTTTTCCAAGCACACGCTGTGGCCTCTTTCAGGGAAGTGGAATGGGCTGCTGTGACTTAAACAACCGAAGGCACGGAGGTCATCAAGGGACACAAGTGTTCCAGATACTATGCTGGTCAAATTCCAGGTGAACAGGAAGCGATGGAGAGGGTGTCTGTGTGCATTATGTGTGCGCTTGTGTGAGCGGGTGTGGGGGATGGGCGCTTGCCTTGAGGGAAGTGGCATTACATCGCGTCCACGCTGTATATCTACTTGTCAACCTGCTGAGGCCGAGGAGCCCTCAGACAGTCTATGGAGGTTGGCCAGTACGCCCACGCTGGCAGATGTCAGACACACGTGCATGAACACACACACATATGCACACACATGCACACACACAGCTTGACATCAGTGGACGCATGCTTTGCTGCACTAAGGCTTACAAATATGCAATAAATGAGTCATACACCTGTCACACACCCACACGCAGAGTATGGAATTTTGATCTTAAAACACCGAGATGCTAAGGGTTACAAACAATGTAAAACAATACACAAGCACAAAGAACACCGAGCCACACGAACGGGGTGTGCGGTGAACACTTTTACCTTGTTGGTGAGTAACTGACACACTTGAGGGACGTAATCAATTAGGCATCCTCCACTGGGAAATGCTGGGATATGGAGTGCTGAGGAGCCTCCCAGAGCACTGAGGGGAATAAAAAAAAACAAAACAACAGTGAGTCTGGAAATTCACATTCAATCTGTACATTATGTTTGACATTATAATAGATTATTTTAAGCCTGCAAACACATTTCAAATGTAGTTCAAATAAAGCGAAGGCTCTGGAAGCAACGTTGGACTGCACGTGACTGCTTGATGTTAGAGAAGTGAAAGGTTAACAATATGAAGCACAGAATTATTTGCTCCTGTGCACCTGAAATTGTCCAAAAGAAAAAAAGAAAAAGAAAAAAAGAGCAAGTCGAGCCTGTGATGTCCTCCTCATTCTCCTTCACTTCAATCATTATTTTGACATCCTCCTGATTTAATCCTGCACCACAGCTCCATTAGTGATTAGCTCATGCTTGCTTAATCAGGAAATCTGCTGCTGCGGCTCTCCAGTGACTAACCGACCGGAGTAGTCACTCCCTCAGTTTTTTCCTGATCTGGGGGAAACAGGGAATACCCTGAGGATGGGTTAAAGGTCTTAAACTGCTTATTGGCTTTTAATGCTTGTTTTAAAACACATAGAGGGGGGATTTTTTTTTTTTTTGGTTCTATTTTTAGTTCATTCTTCACTATAGCAGAGCAGTCACGGGACATTTAGAAAGGCCGTTATGTCCTTGTAAAAGTGATGCAGAAGTGGTAGTTTATCAGGTTAAGCATGAACGATGCAGACATTAACAGGCTGTTCCTGGGCTTAACATAATGCCATTTTGTCTCAGTTATACACAAAGCGTCCTTTGGTGGCGGTGCACCGGGTCATAGCATTGATAAGACAGAGCTGCCGGTCCCAGCTAGTCACCTCAAAGATGACGTGTAAGTGGTATGAAGAGGTGTATTTTAACCCAAACCACAATCTTTTAATACTTAAACCTAAAAGGGTTGTTTTTAGTGCCTAAATGTAACTGAGTTTTCCCCCCAATCTAATTTTTGGTGCATTTTTTTTACTGGACAGTCAGTAGAGAACAGACAAGAAAGTGGGAAGAGAGTGGG